>QLPG01002450.1:920-12535 GCA_003314385.1 Gomphus sp. MG54
AGAGAGAGAAGTTCAATTAAAATGGGGGGCTCCTTGAACTCCGACCACCACCATCGCCAGGGCGCTTAAGGACTTATCCTATATTCGAACACTTAACGCGTGACCACATCATCACTCACCCCTTGACACTCCAAACAGATTGAACTCCTCTCCTGCCCATGGAAAAAATACAAAGAAAATGTGAATAAGTTTTTTATATATTTCCATTGTGAGTAGCAAGAAATCTTGAGAGCTCGTAGATAAGTCCTATGGGACCTCATGAGAAAAACGATGGATGGAGTATTTATTTTGTCCATGTCTAAGTCAGACAACAACCAGGCTTGAAATGTATTGTTTCAGCTGGTGGCTGTGACTTGAGTTAAAGATAAAGAGATCGCAAGACTGGCTAACAAGTTGTGGGGAATATTTGTTGTTACTATTATTCTCGTTATACAAATGTACTGTTATTCATATACAACTTCCCCAGTGAACTTGGTCATTAACTCCTATGTAGAGAATCCCCCTAACTGTGAGAGATGTATATCGGTGATAAGAACCGGTGAACATTTTTTATTTGATATTGAGTATGATTCCATCCTGTCATGGGATCCAGACTCTCTGTTATTCCCACCATTGTATGTATCCCTGAACCCATATGTTCGGCCCTTGATTGGTAATGACATGATCTACCTCCATTTGGTATCAATTAGTGTAGAGTTGCTCTAGGTAATTAATACCTAAATGCCTGCATGCACTGGTCCTTTTTCTCTGGTGGGGTCTAGCGCAGTCATTGGCACAGCTGGAATAGGTTCTGTGACTCAGCAATGTATGAACAAAAATAGAACGTGAGTGAATAGGACATGATGTGACAGGGACATGACCTGATTAGATGTGAATGTGTCATGCTGATCAGCTCTCTGTTGCCCAAAAGACTTTCCCAGTCATCATTCATGGTATTCCCACTACATTTGACACCTCACGAGACAGCTGTGATGTTATCTCTCTCATCAACCAGAACGACCACATCATGACTCACCCCTCAACACTCCAACAGATTGAACTCCTCTCCCACCTATAGAAAAATCAGCAAACTAAAATTCACATGTCTATAGTTCTCTTCTTTATGGATGCTCAAGTTGCCAATAGCTGCATCAGTCACCACATTGCATTCCAGGGTCACCTCCACCCAACAACCAAATTCCTATGTCGCCCACTGCAATGCTATAATTGTCATCGATTTGGTCACTTTGTACGGCTCTGCAAGAGGACAACATCTGGTGGACAATGCTCAGGCAAACATAAAACACAAGATTGCCTTTGCCCCAATGAAGAAAAATGCAACAAACCCATACTGTGTCAACACATCACATTGAGATGTGTCATCTGCACAGGGGCTCATGCAGCAATAAGGCAGGAATGTCCAATATGCAAAGCAGCTCTGGACCACCATACACCCAAACTTGCTGAGGAAGGTCCCCTTTTTGAGGCCTAATCCAGCCAACCACACACTCTAAACTAGCTACACCTGACCACTGCTTGACACCCTAATCTCTGAAGCATGATATTTCTGCAAAACACATTGACCAAAATACCCTTTGCACTGCCAATCCTGGCCCACCCATTTTGGACTGGACATCAGCCATCTGTGATGTTCTGGCAACTTGCTGGCATACCACAGAAATTAATGGGGTCTTGTTTTCCCCTACACTCACAAAACCCAGTTGTCATACCTCCTCATATCACATATTCTATCTGCCACAGTTCCTAGTAGATGACTATCTCTTATACAGTACTATTGTTTTGTAGTTAGAGTGCACCATAAACACTTGTGCTTTGAGCACTATAATTGAATCTCTCTCTCTCTGTCTCTCCCTAAGTCTTATGGTTTACTTAGTTCTGTTATTTTTCTTTGGACTCTGAAAAGTCCTTATTGTCAAGTACACGTACCAAGTACCGTTCACTCAGCAGTGCTAACCAAACGATCAGTCTAATTCCATGCACAAGTGACCAAGCTACATACAAGTCACTTGGTACATCAGTCTTGGCTTGGCACATTCATCATCCACATTTCCCATTCCTATCCATCATCCACTCTTCCCTCATTCATTATCCATTAATCCCACCCCATTTATTTCTCATTTCTCAGCCCATTTTACCTTGGGACATTTTTCTATTGTTTTATCCTCAGCCATGACCCTATTGTTTATATTTGGTCATTTTCTATTATCTTATTCATCGCCACATTCCTATTATCTTATTTTCATAGTTCTATTATTGTTTACATTCCTTTATTCTATTCTTGATCATTGTGGACAATACCTCCACATGCTCTACATACCTTATTTTTCTCCATGTCTTATACCACCCTGATTCCACATCTTGCTTCTTAACCTATATAAGTAGTGCACATATGTAGATAGTTGGCTTATGCCTTCTTGTCTTCCCTTCTTCCATCTGAAGTCCCCTACTTGGGCTGACACTCTTGGCACTCTCCAAAGTATCTCATCTGTTCCAAATTAGTAGCACACATGGAAGGTAGGGTGCAATGCATGAGTATGTTGAAGCCAAGCCACCCCGATAGGTCTGCAGGACTTGGTTGATTCCCACCAGCATCATGAAGGTGGCATTCTTGGTCCCTGAAACTTATTACCATTAAAAATTATATGTAGTTTTCAAAACCGAACCATTACCCCTCACTTACTTCTGTTACTTTCTCTTTTGAAGCAAAAATCTTTTCTACCCCCCTTCTTATCTTCTTCACTTCATTTTTGATTCCCTTAACCTAACCCCAAATTTCCCCCATAACCTTGGACTTGAGGTAGAGAAAAGATGTTAAGTCCGCATGTCAGGCGCTTAGCTAGTACTTCCGAAGGGGTATTCTGGGTTAGTGTGAAGGTCCGTAACGGGGCCGAAGACCGAGACGGAAGTCGGACGGACTACGGAAGGGACGGAGGCGCCGGAAGCTTAGGGTAGGTCACGGAATGGTTCAATCCGGTCACTGAGGTGTTCGAGGTCGAAGGGACTTGGCTTCAACTTATGTGTTGCGCCCTCCTTGATCGTCTGTCCCCTATTTCAGAAAGGTGGTGGGAGTTTACCGGAAATGAATCGGAAACTAGTGGGGGACTAAATCGATATTCGTACTAGCGAACAGTCTAGTCGACTGTGAGACTATATACACGTAATGCTCTTTGTACTATCTTTAGCCGGTCATAAAACAAGGGGAAAGGTAGTACAAGGGGTCAATATGGGAGGGAACAAGAGAGTGAGGTACGCGGTAGTCCTGCACGTCGGTTATCAAAGTATTGAGTCCTCGGTCGGGAGCGGACTCGGGAATGGTGTCTCGGTCGGATGGAAACGCGGTGTCTCGGACGGGCGTGATGGGGACGGGATCCACGGAAGTGGTCTCTCGTCCTTTCGGTCGGAAGGTCTCGGAAGCGGGTGGTTGTGGGGGTTAGTGTGGGTTTGTTGAGGGCATGGGCTATAACAAAAGAGGTTGTAGGACTGGCTAACAAGTTGTGGGGAATATTATTTGTTACTACTAGAATGATTATACAAATCTTCTACTATTTGTATACCACTCCTCAGTGAGCTTGGTCAGTAATTTCCATATAGGGAACTGTCAGGATTTGGTAATGCCAAATGTGCAGGTGGGGATTGGCCAAGTCTTGCAGGCCAGTAGTAGTGGCTTTGGCTTCAACATGCTCGTACATTGTGCCTTACTCTCTCTATACATGCCACTAATTTAGGACAGAAGAGGAACTCGGGAGAGTGCTAAGAATGTTGGCCCAAGTAGAGGACTTAAACAGGGGAAGGAAGGTAAAAGGGCCTAAGCCTAGTCAATACCCAGAATGAGGAAGTGTCAAGCACATGTACCAAGTATCCCATAACTCAGTAGTACCAACCGAGCCACCAGTCTAATGTCTACGCACAAGTGACAAAGCTATATACAAGTCACTTGGTCTCTCAGACTCAGCTTGGCACATCCACTATCCACACTCCTGATCCCCAACCCTCATTCACCCCATTCTTCATTCATCACCCATTAATCCCACCCCATCTAGTCTTCACCCTGTGCCTGTCTACTTTGGGACATCTAATCCTTGTCTTATCCTTGGTCATAACCCCATTGTTTTATAGTCGGTCACTTCCTATTGTCCTATTCTTTCCCATGTTCCTATTATTCTATTTTCATTGTTCTATCTTCACTTATATTTCTCCATTCCATTCTTGATCATTGTGGACAATACCCTCCACATGCTCTGCATATCTTATTGTTCTTCATTCCTTATTCCACATCCCGCCTCTTAACCTATACAGTAGGGGACAAAACCATTCAAGTGTTTTGAACATTTGTGTTGTACTGTAAATAATGGGAGGATTACACAATCAAAAAATGATGTAATTAGTGGAGATAGCCCTGCTTCTGAACTTGTGGTCACAATCAAGATAATTATGTAACTCTCAATATTAATTGAGATATTAGTTATTTAAAAAATGAAGCATTTGAATGGTTTTATCCCTCACATTTGTTAAACAAGAAATGGTATATATCAGTACTTGGTAAAGCCCCCGTTTGCTCTCATCACTGCCTGCACCCTTCTAGGCATGCTCTCAATCTCCTTCCTCTTTGCATGAGTGATATGATATGGTAGATGTTGGAGGGGGATATCTTGGATAGGCGACCACCAGTGGCCTTGGGTATATCAGGACAGTGTTTCCTGCAAATGGTAGAGATAGAGTCAACAGAGACACTAAGGTAAGAGGAGATGTAGTGGCTAGAATGACCAGTTTTGAGCAATTGGATGATAGAGTCAACTTTAGCAGCAGAGAGAGGCTTCATGGTTCTGAACAAGGGATATTTGGCTTTGTTTGGACAGAAACAAACTATAAAAAGGTTCACATGATGTCATGTGACTTTTCATGTGATTTCCCCCCTGTATATACAATTTATTGCATTAATAACTGTGAGGGACAAAACTGTTTAAAATTTTCATTTTTTTAATAATTAATATCTCAATGAATATTGAGAGTTATATAATCATATTGATCATGACCACAAGTTCAGAAGCAGGGCTATCTCCACTAATTATGTCATATTTTTGATTATTTCATCCTCCCCTTATTTACAGTACAACATAAATTTTCAAAACACTTGAACGGTTTTGTCTCCTACTGTGTAAGTAGCACAAGGATGTACATACTTCCTCATTCTGGATATCAACTATGCTTAGGCCCCTTTACCTTTCTGTCCTCATTAAAGTCCTCTACTTGGGCCGATGCTCTTGGCACCCTCCTAAGTTCTTCAACTGTCCCAAATTATTAGCACGCACAGAGAGAGTAGGGCACAATACATGAGCACATTGAAGCCAAAGCCACTACTACCGGCCTGCAGGACTTGGCTGCTCCCTTCCCACACCTTTGGCATTACCAAACCCTGACAGGATGTCAGGCTCCGGACATACTGACAGGCCTCGGGAAAGCCGAAGGGGTCGGATGGGTAAAGGCCAAGTCCTGCAGGCTAGAAGTAGTGGCATGGCTTCAACGTGCTCGTGCGTTGCGCCCTACTTCCCATGCGTGCCACCTATTTGGGACAGAGGGATACCTGGGAGAGTGCCGAGAATGTCAGCCCAGGTAAAGGACTTGGGACAGGAGAGGGGAGGACAAGAAGGTGTAAACCTAGTTGATTTCCAGAACGAAGAACCATCTACATACATTGGCTACTTATATAGGCTAATAAGTGAGATGTGGAACAGAGTGGCACAAGGAATGGAGAACAATAAGGTATGAAGAATCATGTGGAGGTATTGTCCACAATGATCAGGAATAGAACAAGGAATGTAGACAACAATAGAACAATGAAGCATGACCAAGAACAAAAGAGTGAGTGAGAATAGAACAATGGGAGTGGCCGAACATAAAACAATAGAGAGTGGCTGAACATAAAAAAATAGTGCCACTGCCAAGTGACAACAAAGAGTGAATGCCCTGAAGGTAAGCAGGCAAGGGGAAGGACAGGGAATAACAGGATGACAAAGGATAGAGGGGATGGGATGAGGAAAGTGAACCAAATGATGAACCAAATGTACCGGACCGAGACCATGTACTGGCGAGGAATGCCTTGTCACTGGTGTGTGGGACTAAAGGCAAGGGTTGTTCGGTCAGTACTACTGAGTGAACCAGAGCTTGGTATCCGGGGCTTGACACAGGAAGTATTTACATGCATGTGCTACTTATATAGGTTAAGAAGTGAGATATGGAATAAGGAATGTAGAAGAATAAGGTATGCAGAGCATATGGGGGTATTGTCTACAATGATCAAGAATAGAATGATGGAATATAATCAAGAATAGAACAATGAAAATAGGATAATAGGAATGTGGCCAAGAATCAGACAATAGGAAGTGACTGACTATAAAACAATAGGGTCATGGCTGAGGATAAAACAAGGACAGAATATCCTGAGGTAAGGCAGCCTGAGGAATAAGGAGTAGATGGAGTTGGATTAATGGATGATGAATGAGGAAGGAGTGGATAAGGGATGGGAATGAGGAATGAGGAATGTAGATGGTGGATGTGCCAAGCCGAGACTGACAGATTGAGTGACTTGCATGTGGCTTTGTCACTTGCATGTGGGCATAGACTGGTTGCTTGGTCAGCAGTACCGAGTTACCAGATACTTGGTACGTGTACTTGATACTATCCCCCCCTTAGCAGCTGAACCTATGAAGCCAGTAGGTGGAGATTGAAAACAAGGTTTGGGATGCCTAAATGTAATGTCATGTGAAGTTTGGGGTCTAGTGCCCAAACATATCTCTATCACCATCCAAATCGTGCACCCTTACCATGAAAAACATAAAGAATACACAGGTGACAATTTCCTGTGAGGCTTGCATTTTCTATGACAATAAACAACTCACAAGGACAATCTCTGGGAACAGTGGGAATAGACTTACGGTACCCTGTGTTTTCACATGGACAATTTTATGTGGGGGTATCAAGGGGTACAAATTGAGGAAGAGGATATGTTTTGTTACTGGAGGGAAGGAAGACATGTAATATTATATATAGAGAAGTGTTACTCAAGGACAATTCATAGATATCAATAGATAGAAATGCGTTGAACATAGGATTGGAAAATTGTAGTTTTGGCTGGGTTCTGCCAGGGTCTTGGCTTGGGCTCTGCTGGGCTTTGGCTGGGCTCTGCTGGGCTGGCTGGCTCCTCTGCCTGGAGGGTGGGGGTGTCAAGATTCGGTGACGCCGAGGTATCGGTTAAGTCCTGCAAACTGTTATGGGGTGGCTAGGCTTCAACGTGCTCTTGCGTTGCGCCCTGCTGTTCCGTGTGTGCCACTAATTTGAATAGCGAGAGGAACCTTGAGGGGATGCCGAGGGCGTCGGCTCGAGCGAAGGACTTTAGAAATAGAGAGTGGACGAAAGGGGTGCGAATCAATTGATATTCTGAGTGAAGAACTATCTACATACATCCCGCTACTTTTATAGTTAAGAAGCAAGATGTGGAACAGGGTGGCGTAAGGAATGGAAACAATAAGGTATGAGGCAACCACATGGAGGCATTGTCCACAGTGATCAGAAATAGAATAAGGAATGTAGGCGGTATTAGAATAATAGAGTATGGCTGAGAATAAGATAATGAAATGGTGGGTGGGAATAGAACAATAGAGGGCAGCCTAAGATAAAACAATGGCCAAGGCCAAGACAATGAGTGGCCATCATGTTGTTTGGAGGAAACGGGTAAAGGAGTGGATAGGGGGTTAAAGGAACAATGGAAGGGGGTGTACGAGGGGAGTGGTCCATACAATGTACCGGATGTACCGAGTCGAGGTCGCGCGGTGGTGTGAGATAATACGGGTGAGGGCCGGTTGGTCGGTATTCCCGAGTAAGTCGGTACTCGGTGTTGTGGGCTTGACAGGGGGGTGGCTAGTAAAGAGACATAGAAGCATTGATCTAAACCTCACTACTGGCATCTGCCAAGTCAACACAACTCTCAGTGTACTTAGAGGCTAATGGATGACAGACTAGTTTTCCATTGCCATTGCTGAGTCCTCAGCATAGATGTCTGAGGCATCTATTGCCTGGGGGACAGAGTTGGGAGTGGTAGTTGCACAGGCTTTTGTTGCCTTGGGGCATTCAGTGACTTTGTGATTACTGGCAGCACAGAGGAGATACCGGTTATTGTCCATGTATCTTTGTTGTTTGGCTAGGAAGAGCTTTCTATCCTTGCCAAGGGTCTTAGTATACCTTCCTCTTAGACATGTCCTTTTTGCTGCTGTTGTCATTGCTGTTACCTTGCTGGTGGTTTTCCACGGTGGATCTATTGCCAGACTTGTCCGATTTCATATCTTTCTTTGGCTTATTACTTCCCTCTACTGACTGCTCAATTTTTCATTCCCAATATCTCATATCAATCCTTTGAATATGGTTTCAAAGGTTGTTGAGTGTGTGAGGTTTGTCGAAGTGGATAAGGCCATATTTGATGTGTTTCGGCAGTGCCATGTATGCCTTGTAGAGGAGAGTATTTTTGTTGTAGTCGACAAGAGCCGTCAGCCTGTAAAATTCTACAAAAAATCTAGTAGCCTTATAATTGTCCTGCATGGTTAGCTTTTCAAGAGCCATTTTGACATTGACTCGTTCATCCCATGAGCCAAAATTGATCTGTAACTCATTGATAAATAGCTCCAAATTGCTTGTCCAGTGAAGTTCCATGTTTGGGTTGCCCATCAGGTAAGGCTTGAAACATTCCAGAGCCATTCCTTTCAGGCAAGAAACCATGTAGTTGACTTTTTGCCTATCATTGGGGAATGAGTTAGGCTAGGTGCAGAAATTCATTCTGCAAAGGAAGATGAAACCCTTTAACTTCTTTGGGTCAGTACCATTGAAGGGTTCTGGGTCTTGAATTCTGGAAGCTTGACCATCCTGTCAGTGATTTTGTGTAGTTCTGCCAAGTTTGAGGATGGTGTTTAAAAGGTCATTATTGTTGACTGGGTTTATGGGGGCCCTGGCCCTAGGAGGTGGCCTGGCTTGTGGAGCCTGGCAGGCCTGTGAGACTGGCCTGGCTTGGGGGGCTTGCCTGCCTTGCAGCAGTACAGCCATGGGCTGAGGTGGTGTAGCTGCAGGTTGCAGAGGTACAGCCACAGGCTTATGGGGTGTAGCTGTGGGTTGAGGAGGTGAGGCTACTGGAGTGCGAGGAGGTTCAGGTGTGTCTGCCTGCCAATTTTGTGGAGGCTGTTCCTTGGTTTTAGCATCTGCATCATAGTGTACTGAGCTGAGTTCATCCTCACCCAGGTTGGGTTCTTGGTCACCATTGTCATCGTCTACATATTCAATGTCATTGTCAACTACCTCTTCGATGTGTGACTCTTGCTTGAAAGGAGAGGTGGGATGCCATAGTTTGATTGCTGGCAAGGTGTAACCAATGAGAAGGAATGGAGTGCCGGAGGCCTCATGCTCCCTTCATTGATGAACCATAGGGGTGGACCATTTGTCTTCAGTGCAGGCTGATGATCTAGTATGTGGGGGCATAATTGTTTTGGAACTGTAAATGAGCTAACCCAAGAACCATGACAAAACTTTGGTGTGAAGAAAGCCTAATCAAGTTCTCTGACAAGATGATGGCAAGTGGATGCCTGTCTGGGTTAATGTCCAAAAAGAATTGTTTAGAGCGGGCCTTGGCAGGTGCCTTTTCAATTATGTGTAGGAATAATAGTTTGTGTACATGAACTATTATTCTACCCTTGCCTAGGATTATTTCCACAGATGTTCTATAAATCTGATTTATTTCTTTTACTATGTTTTTGTGTACCTTTTATGTTTTAACTGAGAACCCTTTATCAAGCACTGGCCTTTGGACCAACATACTGGAGTGGGTGGCACTGACCTTTGGATCAATGTACCTAAGGGTGCTTGATGCACAAGATAATCTGATGGACTATGGGTGATAGTAAGATAGATTGTTAAGTTACTTTTATGCTACAGAACTAGTCTCTATATATACTAATTGTAAGCTGATTATGTAACTCCCCAATAAGGCAAGACCTTCCTGAAATTAGTGGAAGAGTGTGGAAAGGAATGGAAGGTCCTATAAGCCTGTAGCAGTTATAAGTCACCCTTTAGTCACTAATAAGTCATATTTCCATGGCTGGTAGTCTTGTGACTGGTCAAGTCATGAAATATTAATAGTAAGTGAGCCAAGCTTCTGGGCTGACCTAATGTGTAATAGTTATTACATAATCCCAGGAATTTGTTGTACAATTTAGTCTTGAGAGCTTGAGTCAGCAGTTTGGCACCATTTTCCATGTATAAGTGTTTGGCACCTGGATGTGGGTCCTTGTGGGTCCAAATAGAAATAAGCGAAAAATATAAGTGTTTTTGGAGTATTTACTTAGGCTTGAAGAGCTTGATAGTTTAAGGGTTAATTACTTTGAGTAATTCACTCTTAAATGGCCAGCCAAATTTTATTATATTTTTTTAATAGTCAATTTTAAGACTGATTTGTTGGATTATATTCTGAGTGAGAGAGGTATGGAATCCATTATACTGATCCTGGCTTGATGACCCTTCATATCTATTGGAGAATTCCCGATTCCCCAACAATCATCATAAGAACTGAGAAGGCATGGAAAGCAGTGTCACTCTGAATATACTATTAAGTCTCAGTAATGCCGATAGTGTGGGCAGGAGTCGGCCAAGTCCTGTAGACAGATTAAGGTGGCTAGGCTTCAATGTACTTGTGCATTATGCTCTGCTATTCCATGCATGCCACTAATTTGGACAAGATAAAGACCTGGGAGAGTGCCGAGAGTGTTAGCCTAAGTAAGAGACTTCAGATAGAGAAGGATAGAGAAGGGAGGACAAGGAGACGTAAACCAAAGTTGATATTCAGAGTAAAGAACTAGCTACATACATTTGCTACTTATATAGGTTAAGAAACGAGATGTGGAATAGGGAATAGAGAATAATAAGGTATATGGAGCATGTGGAGGTATGGTCCTCAATAATCAAGAATAGAATAAGAAATATGGACAAGAATAGAACAATGAAAATAAGATAATATAAATGTGGCCAAGAATAGAATAATAGAGAGTGACCAAATATAAAACAATAGGGTCATGGCTGAAGATAAAACAATAGGGTCATGGCTAAAGATAAAACAATAGTAAAATGTCCCAAGGTAGAACAGGCCAAAAAATAAGAAGCAGATGGGGTGGGGTTAGTAGATAATGAGTGGGGAGGAGTGGATGAGTGATAGGAATAGGGAATGTGGATGGTGAATGTGCCAAGCTGAGACCAACATACCAAGTGACATATGTGTAGATTGGTCACTTATGCATGGGATTAGACTAATCGTCCAGTCAGCACTGCTGAGTTACTGGATACTCAGTACGTGCACTTGACATATACACACTTATGATTTCTGCACCTCAAAAGCAAATATCTTTGATAAGGGCAGTGGCTGGCCAACCCTCTGCTGGTCCTACGATGCATGAGTAGCATTGGGGACCTCACTACTACCATTTTGAGCAAAGAGAATAGAGTTGATGATTTTGTTGTTCAGAGTGAATGTGTCAAGTACCGTACCGAGACACGACCATTCGGCAGTGCCGACCGAGCAATCATCCTAT
>QLPG01002457.1:0-25437 GCA_003314385.1 Gomphus sp. MG54
AATAAAGGACAGTATAATAGGATCGTGATTCGAGATGGGATAATAGGGAGTGGCTGAGTATAAAACAATGACTGTAACCGAGGATAACACAAGGGGTAGGAGGTACCGAGGTGGGGCAGATCGAGAAACGGACGAATAGTATGACGGATGTGCCGAACCGAGAACATGGTATCAAGTGATGTGCATGCGGCGTGGACACTTGTACGTGGATGTAGGATGGTTGTTCGGTCAGTACTGGCGAGTCTCCGGGACCTCGGTACGGGGTCTTGACAGTTGCATAAGGAATGGAGAACAATAAGGTATGAAGAACACGTGGAGGTATTGTCCACAATGATCAAGAATAGAATAAAGGAATGTAAACGAGAATAGAACAATGAAGATAAGATAATATAAATGTGGCCAAGAATAAGATAATATAAAATGACTGAATATAAAACAATAGGGTCATGGCTGAGGATAAAATAATAATAAAATGTCCCAATATGAAATGGGCCAAGAAATAAAGAATAAAAAAAGTGGGGATTAATGGATAATGAAGAGGGAAAGAGTGTATGAGGAATAGGGATGGCAAGTGTGGATGGTGAATGTGCCAAGCCAAGACCAACATACCAAGTGACTTGTATGCATTTTGGTCACTTGCGTGTGGAAATAGACTGATTGTTTGGTTGGCACTGCCAATTTACCCAATACCCGGTACATGTACTTGACAATTTGTAATTCAAAGTAATATCTTCCAAAGGTGAAGCAATGGCAAGGTTCTGAGTAGGGGTTTGGCTTCAACTTGTGTGTTGTACCCACTGGAACACACTGGACCCTAATTTCATAATAGTAAGAGCATATATGAATACTGAAATTAATGGAGGAAGCTTAGTCAAAATCTTAGTCGATTTTCTGACTGAAGAGCAGACTACTGAATGTACAAGTTCTTATACTACTTGCAAATCTGTCAAGTACACCTACCGAGACCCGTTATTTCAGAAGTGCCGACTGAGCAACCATTCTATGTCCACGTCCAAGTGTCCACACCGCATGCATATCACTTGGTACATCAGTCTCATCTCAGCACATCCACCACCCATACGCCCACTCCTCACCCCTTGGTCCGCCTCACCTTGGGACGTCCTGTCCTTGTCTTATCCTCGGTCACAGTCCTTGTTTTATAGTCAGGCACTTCCTATTGTCCTATCCTTGGCCACATTCCTATTATTCTATCCTTCATTCTAATTTTACTCGTTGTAGACAATAACCACATGCTCTGCATACCTTATTGTTCCACATTCCTTATTCCACATGTCGCTTCTTATCCTATATAAGTAGGACATGCATGTACATATTTCCTCATTCTGGGTATCGACTAGGCTTAGGCCCTTCTACCTTCTTCCTCTCTGTTAAGTCCTTGACTCGGGCCAGCATTATCAGCATCCTCCCGAGTATCTGTCTGTTGCAAATTGGTGGCATGCATGGCAAGTAGGGTGCAATGCACGAGTACGTTGAAGCCAATGCCACTACTCTTGGCCTCCAGGACTTGGCCATTGTCCACCCGACCCTTTGGCAGTCCCGAAGTCTGTCAGTACCTGAAGCTTGACAAAATCTACGAGGAGTCGACTAGATTCCTATAATAGATAAGAAAGTCCAAAGATTGTAAAAGCAAGAACAGAATACTATCCCAATCTTGATTTCCTCTGTGACATTGAGGGGTGATGTATCACTGCAATCCCCAATGGAGTTACCCTATAAGGAACAGAGTAGCAGATTAGATATCAGAGAATAGAGGTGACATAATGGAACTGCAAATAAGGAAAGTGGAGCAGAATATAAAAGGAAAATATTAAATGTAATAAAGGCAAAGATGGATGTGCAGGCATATGGGGATGGATATAATAAGTGGTGCATATTGAAAGCTGCATGTGATGCCAAGATAGATACATGAGGTGCACTGAATTTGAAGGCTGATGAGCATATGGTTGAAAAGGCAAAAGAGATGGAGTTAGGCTGCATGGGGCTGGTTTGAATAGTCAGACATGCCAGTGTAGTAGTTCCTAATACCCAGACCTCTTTGATGGGTCTGACTTGAAAAACTACAAGCATTCCTCATACAGTGCACCCTGAATCTCTATGATCACCCTGACATTTTTGATTCCAATAGTGCCAAGATAAATTATGTAATTTTGTACCTGACCAGAACTACCCTGGGTTGGTTTGAACTAGCCCTTACCTCCAATGACAAGCCATTATGGCTCTATGACTATAATGAGTTTGTATCTGAACTCAAAATCAACTTTGGCCTTTATGAACCAGAAGGACAGGCTGAGGCCAACCTCAAAAACCTCTACATGCATGGCAACCAGCACATCATGAAATATATGGTTGAGTTTAACTGACCCACTGTCCACATCCATTGGAGCAACTCTGCACTCTGCCACCAGTTTTACAAAAGACTTCTAAGCAGGATCAAGGACAAAATCGCCAGAGTAGGGAAACCACACTCCCTACTCTAACTCCACCTCCTTTCCCAATCCATCAATACCCACTACTGGGAGCATTGATCTGAAGTAGCTAGGGAGTCTACCACTACTAGAACTCCCAACCACACTAATGACAAGGGCAAACCCTCATCAATCTGAATCCCACCACTAACCCTGATAATAAAATAGCTAATACTGGCCAACTCACAAACATATCCAGTAGTAACAAGACTACCATGGACCTATCTGTAAGGGAAATCTACTTCAAGCCTTCAACCTACCTAGGACCTGTTTTCCAGACCAAACTGAAACCAAAGAGCAGAGAGTGAAGGGGCATGGACTGAGGGGACTGACAAGCCAAGGAAGGGACAAGCATGAGATGCACTTTCCTCAACTCAGGCAAACCAACTGTGATCCTGCATAATGCCAAGCCAATATACTGACAACATGGATTGACTACTGGGGGTTTGGGTTTGCATACCTTATGGCCCAGTTGGGGGGTAAGGTATATTGAGGAAGCAAGGCATGGGAAAAGAGTATATAGGGTATGTACTCACTGACAATGGACCTTAAGATTTCCTCTTAGGATTTCCCCCTTGTCAGGTAAGCCCCCCTCCTTCTTGTATATATAGACAGTATCTACAACTTAGGATTACCCCTGTGTCAGCTCTGTGTGATGAACCACAGGTGCAATAGGAATTGCCCTTACAGCAGAGATAGATGCATGTTAAATGTAGACCAGTGTTGCTTCTGTATAGGACCCTCTACATTGGACAGTGGCATAGGAATGGGTTGCAGTGGATATGACACTGAATGAGACAATGCAGATTCCATGAAGCACAGTGATGGTGGTAGGCAGTGTGTAGACATGGTGGTCAGCTCAAGTGTCAAGGGTGAGAGGCTGAGAGTCAGAGCTGGTGGCATTGTCAACATGTGTGGGTTCAGTTTTGATAGCCCACACATGTAAACAGGTAAGGGGCACCAGCAGTAACAGCAGCAAATGATCATGGGGCCACCACTTTGGGGTCACTTGACAATAGCACAGGTGTGGGCATTGTTCACATTATCAGGGACAGAGCTGCATGATAACTTATATAACCCTCTAGGGCATTTTCAGAGTCAGCAGTGGTGTGAACATGAGTGGAATCAGGCTGAAAGGTGGTGTATGAGGTGTTTCAGGGGCATCATAGCTTGATGTCATATGTATCTGAGTGACTCTGCAAGTCTTCAGCTATCTTTGATGGTATGGATACATATAGATAACATCATTCAGCAAATGCGGTGGTCATGGATCGACTGTGGGGTTGTTAGATGAGAATCAGGGTATGGGTCAGAGTGGTCACAGTAGTAGACTGACCATGTGGGTGCCACCTCAAGGCTGCTGGACAAGAGCCATGTTGAGTAGCAAGAACAAGTGGGAGGGCATGTGTGCTGTAGGTTTGGTCTAGGTAATTAATACCTCAAAGCCTGAATGCACCAGTCCTTTTCTCTAGCAGAGTCTAGCACAGGTGTTTAGTATAGCAGAACTATGATCTGTGACACAGCTATGTATAAATACAAATAGAATATGAGTGACAAGTATATGACTGAGATATGCCACATATGACTAATACTTGAGGTTGGACTTGGACTTGTGTACTATAGTCTAGACTTTCTAGACTTAGTCTTGACTTGGACTTGGAGGATTGACTTGGGGCTGTAACTTGAGAACTTGTTATTATAGAGGTGAGCTGTTAAATCTGTGTGTCAGGTGCTTAGCTAGATACTTCCAGAAGGGTTTCTGGAGGTTCCAAGTGGTTTCCGAGAGGGGGTTCGTACTCTGGAAGTGGAGGGGCTAGGGGTCATGGGTTCATAGATGGAAATGGAAAAGGTAAAAAGACAGGAAGTGGAGGGGGGTTAGGACTGTTCGTGGTATTAGGTCATTCAACTAGTCATTCAAGTTGTTTGAGGTTGCAGGGACTTGGCTTCAACTTATTTGTTGCACCCTCTTTTGATCATCTGTCTCTAATTTGGGAAAGTCAGAAAGTTTACCAGAACTGAATCAGAAACTATGATGCAGAATTAAGTTGATATTTGTACTGGCAAATAGTCCAATCAACTGGTGTCTTATATACATGTAACTAATCCTTGTACTAACTTTTGCCGAGTAAAGACAAGGGTAGGAAAGAGTACAAGGGGCTAATAGAGAATGAAGCAATAATCCTGCATGTCGTTTATCAAAAGAGCGGAACCTAGGTCTCAGAATCCTGGAGGTTTGGGATTGCAGAACTTCAGGTTGATACCACAGATTTGTGGAAAACAATTGTTTCAGGCTTTATCGGTCGGAAAGGTCCTGGAAATAGTGCAGGTGGTTGTGGGGATTAATGTGGGTTTATTGGGGGCATGGGCCATAACATGAGCCACAAGCCTTAATATACAAAAACCAAGCAATGATGTGAAAAAATATAAGAGGTTGGCCATGTCAGTTGAATGACAAGACATGAGAATAAAGTATACTAAAGAAAAAACTATAGAAAAACTCTGGAGAAATGATACAGCATTGAGGCTATATGAATAGGGGCTAGGGGATATGATAGGGGAACACTAACCAAATAGAGAAGGATGATGAGTAACAATGAGAAAAGACTAGCAGAATAGGAAAGAAGTCTGAGTCAGGCCAAGAAAAGGGAAAACATATAAAAGGAACAATAAGGAAGTCTACCAGTAAACATCTAACAACCTTGTCCACTACTCCTGAGGTGCCTTGGGATGAGTCAGGGGACTGAGTCATCTCAGAGTATTTCCAGGTCACAGGCAACATATCTTCTGTAATTTTTCTAGTATCCGATCCAAGGATAGGGGTCTGGGAGGAGGAGGACTAATGGGTTTATTGTAAGGGCAACCCTCCAGGCTTCTCTGAAGCTATCTCATGGAGGTGACTGGGGAGGGGAAATCTAAAGTATATATATAATCACTATCTAAATACATGTGAGGCTCTTACCTAGGCAGGGAAATCCCAACAGGAAAGTCTAAGGATTGAACTGCTGGTGAGCCCCTCCTTATATACCTTTATGTAAGTGGTCTGCATACTAGCTTACAAATCTATACATTGGAGTCAATAGAGTCAACTCTCTGGTACTAATTCCATGGCTCAGATGCTTATTCCAGAGCCTAATTACTGTGCTAATCTTATTCTGGTTTTCTATCTGGTGGTCCTTAGACTTCTGGCCTTTGGAGTACTTGTCAGTGCATGGATTTAACCATCTATCACATGGTAGGTTGCAGATGTCATGGATGTCACTGACATGATTTCACTGATAACATGGAGATGGTAGATATGGTGGATGCTATAGGGATTGTGGAGGTCTAGGAGACAATGCAGCTTATAGACATGGTCTGGTTGTAGAGGTCAAGGTACTCCTCTTTTCCCTTCGATCCTTGTCTCCAGTCTTAGAATCAGAGCAGAGTTGTAAATAAGGCTTCAGGCTTGGATTATAATTTGGAAAGGGTCATCCCCTGACATATATGGTCATACACTCTCATCTTGTGATTAAGAGTGAGTCAAATAGAGTGGGCTGGGTGATCAGGGTGGGATGGTGCCTTGAACTCCATCTTGTATTCAACTCTACTTCTATCATGTTATGCTGGTATAGGTGTCATTCCAAGAAATATGTATGGTTCTTGACTTTCTGGAAAATAGACTACATCTCCCATCACATATAACTGAATGTAGATTGGATGGGATCTTCTCCTGAGTAAGAAATATTCTGGAGGAGGTATTAAAGATAATGATATGATAGTAGTTCTTGTTGTTTGATGTGACAGACTGTTATATCTGTGATATAACCCTGATATCCCAGACATCTGACATAGGGCACTAAAAAGCACCTTACTCCAAACCAAGTCCGAGCCTACCTTGTCACCTCCAAGTCCAAACAGCATCATTGCCCTCGGACCTCAGACATCTTTCCTTTCTCATCGAACAATAGCCTTATTGTAACATCAGATGTATATTTCTCTTGTACCTCGTTTTCATTTATCTTATTGTTCTCTCGACCATTCCTAATTAGTTACAATAAGGACTGCTATGTAGTAATACCTCCAGACTTCTGTAGTATACCTTAGTTCAAATATCTACTTATTATTCCCACTCACTGTCTGAACTCCCAACTTAGCTTCTCCGAACCTCTGAAATAAAGGACTGACGATCGAGGAGGGCACAACATACAAGTTGAAGCCAAGTCCTTAAGACTCCAAACACATGACTCAGACCGACTTACATCAGCTCGGACCTGACCCAAACTTGGACCTTAACAGTATATTTGAACTCACACTCCTGATCGTCTATGAGATGCAGCAAACAAATCAGAGCCATTCAAACACTTACAGTAGTTTCGGTATACCATGCATCCCTGACCCCAAACTTACCTGCCTGTCAAGCTTCGGGTACTGACAGACTTCGGTACTGCCGAGGGTTGTTGGGCACACAATGGCCAAGTCCTACAGGCCAAGAGTAGTGGCATTGGCTTCAACGTGCTCATGCATTGCACCCTACTTGCCGCGCATGCCACCAATTTGCAACAGACAGGTACTCAGGAGGATGCTGGTGATGCCAGCTTGAGTTGAGGACTTTACAGAGGGGAAGAAGGTAGAAGGGCCTAAGCCTAGTCGATACCCAGAATGAGGAAATATATACATGCATGTCCTACTTATATAGGTTAAGAAGCAACATGTGGAATAATGAATGTGGAACAATAAGGTATGCAGTGCATGTGGTTATTGTTTACAACGAGTAAAATTAGAATGAAGGAATGTAAAACAGGGATAGAACAATGAAGGATAGAATAATAGGAATGTGGCCAAGGATAGGACAATAGGAAGTGCCCGACTATAAAACAAGGACTGTGACTGAGGATAAGACAAGGACAGGAAGTCCCGAGTTGAGACGGACCAAGGGGTGAGGAGTGGGCATATGGGTGGTGGATGTGCCAAGATGAGACCAATGTACCAAGTGATATGCATGTGGCATGGACACTTGGACGTGGACATAGAATGGTTGCTCAGTCGGCACTGCCAAATAAATGGGTTTCAGTACATGTACTTGACACTGCCACAGAACCTGACATCCATATGCCACCAAACCCTTCACCAGCCCCAGACCCACCATCTGAGCACTCATCAAACCCCCTTCTAGAACCCCGAATGCTACCCTTAGATGACACTAATGGTGAAGCCAACTTGGGAGAAGCTATTACCATGTTAGTCAAACATCTGTCTGGCTCAAAGAAATCATCAGCTCAGACCAAGATTTGAGACCCCGACCTCTTCGATGGCTCTGACACCAAGAAGTTACAACCATTCCTGGTGCAGTACACCTTAAACTTTCGAGACCTCCCTGATGCCTTTGACTCCGACAGTGCCAAAGTAACCTATATACTATCATATCTAACTGGCACTGCCTTGGACTACTTCGAACCCAGTCTCTCCTCTGAAGAAGACCCTTACTGGCTCTACGATTATCAGGAATTCGTCTCCAAACTCAAAGCCAACTTTGGCCCCCACAATCCAGAAGGAGAGGCCAAAGCTGACCTTGAAGTCCTCCGAATGTGCAACAACCAACACATCATAAAGTACATGGTGGAATTCAGGAGGCTTGCCGTTTGCATTCAATGGGGAGACTCCGCACTCTGTCGCCAATACTACAACAGCCTACCAAACAGGATCAAGGATGAAATCACCCACATAGGAAAACCCAACTCCCTACTACAACTACAATGACTGTCCCAGTCAATTGACTCCTTTACTGGGAATGGCGCTCCAAGATGTCTCAGGAAGCCTCCACATCCAAAGTCCCTGAATGTCCAACTGACAGAAACAGGGCACCAACAGCTCCGGCCACCTTCCAGTGATTCATGAACGACATCTTCTCCAACCTTCTAGACCTCTCATACTAGTATACCTAGATGACATCTTGATATACTCCAACAATCTAGAAGAACATAGAAACCACGTCAAAGAAGTCCTCCAATGCCTGTGAATGAACCACCTATGCGCCCGAGCAGATAAATGCTTCTTCCACACTGACACTGTGGAGTACCTCAGATACATCCTCTCTCTGAAGGGCCTGACCATGGCCGATGACAAAGTCAAAGTCATCCAGGAATGGCCCAAACCCCGAAAAATCAAAGACATTCAGTCTTTCCTTGGATTTGCAAACTTCTACCGATGCTTCATCTTCAACTACTCTGATATCACAGTGCTGCTAACTCATCTGACATGAAAGGATACTTGTCAAGTCCACAACACCAAGTACCGGCTCACTCGGGAATACCGACCAACCAGCCCTTGCCCACCATCTTGTACTACCACATGGCCTTGGCTCGGTACACCTGGTACATCGTCTGGACCACTCCTCTCATCCTATCCTCTTCAAGATTTGGGCCGTGCCCTGGAAAAAGATAGAAGAATGTGGAAAATAGTCATGTTAAAATTGCTTGCCCATCGATGATCTCCCATCCATCAACCCTGAGGAACTATTTGGGCCTTATATCAGGTACCAGGCCAAGTAGGTGGTATTTGTCCAAAATCACCCCTAAAATCACGAGAATATTCCTGTAGGTTCTTTGTATTGTCTGTGAATCCTGTGAGAAATTGTGTTTTGAGGAGAATAGAATTGGGGGAGATATTTGAGTTTTAGTGCTGAAGTGAACAGAAAAATATATATAACCACTCAAAAATTCCATTGGTTCTAACACTCCCTAGCTTTCTTTTCAGTTGCCTCTTTGGCCAAACGGGTGGCCTCCTCCTTGGCCTCTCTCTTGGCCTTTTCTTGGGCCTCCTTTTTGGCCCTCTCAGCCTCCTCCTTGGCCTCCCTCCCACAAGATAAATATAGTGTATGGCGATAGGGAATAATAATATATAATATTAGAAACCCAACTGTAGCCTCAGGTATGTGGTATGATGATTTTCTGGTGATTTAGTCCTGATTAGGAAAGTGAAATATTCATGAATGATCCTTATAGTGTATGGAATCTTGGTATAGAGTTTCACCTTGATTGGGAATGATTGAGGGAGATATTTGACTTTTAGTGTTGAAAATATGTATAAAATTACTCAAATAATCCCTGGTTCTAATAGTTCTGCCTGAATGTGTGAATCATCAGTATTGTAGCATTATATAGGAATGAGGTCTGAAGAAGACATGATGACAAATTAGGAGTCTGAAGATTGGAGGGCCATATAGGCTGGTTGGCTGTACAAGGTGGCAACAGTGAAGGTGATATGGGATGAGCACTGTCAGAGTTACATTCATAACATGGTTGAGATTAACAGCTTTACTGTTGGCACCTGACATATGGATTTGACAAATCCTCAGCTTTGATGTCAGTTGTGTTTGCCTTTGTTGGGAAAGCCTTAGTCTATAATTCAAAAAAGTTAATGGTTTGGAATTTGATTTGGGGCAGTCTTTGAGCATGTGACCCTTTGAGGTACAAAAGAGACATTCCTGTCTCAATTGGCCTTTGTGATTCTTCTGGCAACAGTGGTCCATATTTTCTGAGCTTGGATAAAATGTCATTAACATTGTTATTGTTGGAAAAATTATTGTTTCCATTCTTCTTTGTCCCCTTCTTACTCTTCTTATTGTTTGAGTTGTGGGAGTTGGAATTGGATGAGGAATGATTGTTGTTGTTGTTTGGCACTTTGTCACCCAGGCTGGTTTCCCAGAATGGCACCTAAGTGGAGGCAAAACCTGGGACTCAGCTCCCTGTAGAACAGCTATAGAACAACAATTTCCTTAATGATAGATACAATAAAAATCACACAAAATTCCAGGGAATCACTCCCCTATTTGTCCAATTGACTCTCCGAGAAGCCTAGTCTGCCACATTCAACTACAGTTCTGTGCGTCCCAGAGGGAGAAGAGAATCCAGCGCACTCGTTTTGTTGGACCTGAATGTCGGAGTATCCACCGTCGAAGCCGGCAACCATGAAGTACGAGCCGACGATATCCTGGGCCCCCTGGAACGGTCACCGCGTTGTAGAAGTACTCGGTGTAGGCCGGTACGGTGTACTGCATGTGAACTGATGGGCCGCGGTGCGACCAGTAGTAATTTGCCGGGTCGTTGGCGTAGTTGAGCGCAGAAATCGTAGTCACGCTCAAACCCGACACGTCGCCAAAGTAGCCACCGTCCTTGGTCACGCCCTGCAGGTCCACCTTCACATATCCGGGAACGGTCACATTGACAGTGCCGACAGGATATATTTTGGAAGTTGTTCTGGCGAGTCGGATGGTGAACGCGATTCCGTTGACGGTGACTCTGACCGTGCTGTTGTTGCTTCCCGCAAGATACGCGTTCGGCCCGATCGTCACCGAGCCGGCGGAGGCCATGCCGAAGTACACGCTCGTGATGGTGTTTGCCTTGTTCCAGTTGTCCAGGCCATTGGTGTTGATGACCTCCATAGCTCCCGCAGGAGAGGTCGTGACAAAGGAATTGCCTCCCAAGGCCACAGTCTTTGCTGACATGGTAATAGAGGGTGTGTTGATACTTGCAATTCGATTCAAGTCAGCGATCAGGCACACTTACAGCAGAGGACAAAGAAGGGTTGTTTTTGCTGCCCCCCCCTCATCTTCAACATCCCCATTCTGTTCCGAGTATTGCCCGTCTCCGCTCATTTCCCTTCGCAGGTTGTTACGTGGACACACTCCATTTCAGAAACAACCGCAAGGAAAACCGGCTGAATAAGAATCGAGAAAGGGATGATCATCCATGTTGAATGGAATGTGGGCCACCGGTACTCTCATCAGCCTTCTTCATTTGTAAATATCCATTATTAAAAAGGGTCCAGCTTTTTCCATCATTGTCAACCGAAGTTTGGCAAACAGCCGTTCCAAACTCCGACGAACACTAGAGGAACAATTAGAAGAACGCTGATCTCTCTTGCAAATGACCGTTACTCGCGTAAACTTCATCCTGCAGAAGTAACGTATATCCGTGAATAGTGTGATTCTCCTTACACGTAAAAAATATGGCAGACGCTCACGCCAAGAGCTAATGGTCATGAACTTTCTTCCGACGTCAAGTGAGAGATTTCTCGGACGATAATTGTAAAAGGCATGATCATCTATATTGAATGGAATGTGGCCACCGGTACTCTGATTAGCCTTCCTCATTGTAGATCCCTTCCTCATTTTAGATATCCATTATTAACAAGGGTCCAGCTTGTTCCATCATTGCCAATCGAAGTCTGGCAAAGAGCTGTTCCAAACTCCGACTACTGTAACACTAACGGAACAATTAGAAGAACACCGATCTCTTACCAGGGACGGTCACTCGCGTAAACATCATCTTGCAGAAGCAACGTGTATCCGCGAATAGTATGGGGGTCCCTACAAGTAAAAAATGTGACAGATGCTCACGCCAAGAGCTAATGGTCATGAACTTTCTTCCGACGTCAAGTGAGAGATGTCTCGGACCATTATTGCATTGTATCCGACCGATTTAATTCCCCTGACCGTAAGATTCCAATCACGCTTATGATGAAAATCAAATCATTTCAGGTTAGAATTTCATTTATTTTTCAAGCTTTTGGACACCCTGGCACACGCGCATTCTAGAAGCATCCATGAACACCTTGACAGTTTTTTTTTGACACCTATGATATTCACCGCTTACAGATACTTGTATATTTCAAACTGAATACAAGGAGCATGTCACAACAAACTCTGTGGATCCGAGAAGCAGGATACCATTGTAGACAGTGACCCTCCGCTCTGGGTAGTCCGAGGTGGAGGTGGATGATTCTATATGAGGCCTGCTGTAGCAATGACCACTTGCCCCATGTTAAGTCTCAGGGAAAGTGACTGTGGACTGAACACACCGTGTAAGAAATTAAATACATTTCCATGCAAAGTCGTCCAAAAATAGGGTGCTGGACGACCCGAATGAATATTACCATTTGGTGAAATTGCGGTCTTGATCCTCATGTTCTGCTATCGTGTCGTGTAAGAAGTCTGGTGTGACTCTCAAAGGAGAAGTTTGTATGTGATTGCAGCATGCATCCGCGTTCGCATCTGTATCCATATCCAACTGGGGTTGACTGTCCTTTTCGGCTACAATTTCCGATCTCAGGTGTAAACCTGGCACCTGACGCGGTGCCATTTGCGGCTGCTGTGTTCATGCGGTGCTTGGTTTAGAAGAGATGTCTCATTTCGATCACTTTTAATGGCTGTCGCATTAAGATTTGGGTTTGGGTGATCCATGCTAGTGCTGTGGATTACTCGGTGCCGCCGCAACTCAGCAGCGTTGCGGTCTTCATTTGTTTTAGCTGAAAAGGTCTCGGCTTCTCTGACAGGTGGTCAATTGCTAGATGACATGTCGCATTAAAGTGCCCTAATATTCCCGGGCTGCGCTGCGCCGTGGTCAATGATGGATGCCGTGTTGCATGAAAGTGTCCTCAGATTGGAACAGTAGGATTAAGTCATACCATAATTCCAACATTCTCCAGCTGAAGTACATTTTATCGATATTGATCATAATAGTCTCTAATACTATGCAGGAACCACTGCAATTTTTTTTATCGTTGTGTGACGATCATGTGCAAAATATGCAGCAACAGTGCTCTGAGGGCTGCATCGCTGGTTTAGCGCGAGGTAGTGCGGTGCCCTTTCGATGAGCATGTTCCATGGCGAGTTTCTTGGTCGATGCATTGGCAACTTCTCTTCCACGGCAAGTGCATCGGTACATCCCAGGCTCGTTCCTTCCCCTCGTGCTATATCTCGGGTGTGGTCAACTGCTCCACTTAGGAGAGGTGAAATAATTTGTCTCCATTTTCTTCTTTGCTTCTTTCAGATCTTGTTATTTGAAGATATTACTCGGGTTTGGAACAACTTCAATCTCCACGCCGTTCTCAGTGGGACAGGTTTATCGTGTTGCAACAATCGAGTTGAAAATTATTTGTGAGGGATAAGAATTGATTCATAGGCGTAACTTGCGGCCGCTATCTTAACTAACTTATTGATAGACTACGTAGGCAGTGGAATCAACTCAAATGTCACCGACCAAGCAACGTGGCGCCCATGCTGCGACCAACTCGGAAGGACCAACTCAGAAGGTCGCACCTCCGTTAGGGTGAAACGCGTGTCCATGGTTGATTTGTGCATATCCGGGGTGAGCGAAGGTGGATCCGTACGCAAAGCCGGTTCCATGAGCAAACCCGTATGGGTGAGCGTATCCTGCTCCGAGGTATCCACTGTAGTAACCGCCACAGCTACGCCAACTTCCGGGACCACGGCCCAAAATGGAAGGGGGAATAGCATATGCGCCCACCCCGGCGCAAATGAGCAGCCCCAGCCGTGAGACCATGGCATGAGCCCTTCATGCATGGAGGGCATTTGCAGCCTGCTGCAGGACCGGAAACACCGGAAACGGCGGCGTTGGCGAAGTCGGCGCAGTTGGGGCGCGGAGTGATACAGTTGCGAATGGTGTAACGCACGATATAGTCGTCGCAGTCTTGGTGAGCGGAAAGAACCACGAGCTGGAAGGGAATGTACGTTAGGAAAAAATGATTAAAAGGGGAATGGTTGCGTACCTCTGTGCCCGGAGTAAGATTGACGGGGATGTCCCTGCCAAAGATACCACAAGGCTGGTCAGTGAAGACGAGAGTGCTGGGCTTGCCCTCGGCATCGATGCGGACACGGGGTGCAAGACTTCCGGTAACGAGGATGAAGTTCTCCTGGGGGACTACGTCGATGTGGGAGGCGGAACCCGGGAGGTGAATACGGGCCTCAAATATGGAGTTGGGGAAGCGAATGACCGAGGCTCTGAGGGAAAAGTCAGTAGTACTAAGACGGATAAATTGCTCTAGCTTACTTGGGGATGAAAGGGTTTGCGCTAGTGCTCTCCATGTTAAACGTGACAGAATGGGAAGAATGGGGAGCAAAGGTTTGGGGGTAACCAATTTATAGAGCGAAACCACGTTGCGCCCGGCTGTCGGTCACGGGTTGCGAGGTCTCGATTTTCGCTTGCTACCTGATGTTTCCATCAACAAACATTGTAAGGGCACACCTTGGCAGTCACGTGCGTTTCGGGCATTTCTTTCTTCATCGTTTGTGATTTTGAAATTTGGGTAATCGGAAAATCCTGGTCATCGCATTCGGTTAGGTGTGACGCAGCCTAAAACACTGACTCATGATTTTGGCTTCGAGCACTCCCAAATGTCATTCTTGCTTCATGATTTGTGTCAAAGGACAAGAACTTTGACAACTATTCATCAGATCTTATTTGTGACAGAGCGGAGCGGCCGGGACTCGGAATCACAGGCGGGTCACAAATATGCAGATCAGAATCAGGTGAATTGGAAGCGTTGTGTTGGCTTGTTCGTGTCCGGGAGGTGCACGGGATCAACGCGTAGCATGTTGCATCCGGATTGGTCATAATTACCCACCTCTTTTCGGACCGATCTACCGGGTAGTCAGAATTCTAATCTTAGCTAGACTAGATAGCCGAATTTCCCAACAGGTTCCAGGAACATGGATCATCACGAAGAAATTCTACTTGTCGCAATCCCCACTTTCCTACCCCACATTCATCCTGGAACATGGAACATTACATCCTCCATCCCTTTTCCCCCCGGTAAGTCACCAGCATCTTCAGAGCTTGCGGGGGAATACGACGTTGACATTTTCTGTAAAAGAATTTCCCTCGTCCGCTACCCCAATGCCATATTCGAGCTACATGTCCATTTGGACCTTGCACACACAGCGCACCCGCCGTCCGCTGCGGAAAATGCACCCACCATTTCTGACGTCGAGATCAAGTCAAATGGCGAGTATCTAATCGTGTCGGGGATGCTGCGACCGCTTGTGCCGGGAGGGGACTTCCACGCGCATAATTATGTCGAGGGCACCCTCGTATGGACAGACCGACCCTGTGGGCGCTTTCGCCGGAGCATACATGGTGGGTTGAGCCCTGGGACGGAGGTACACACGCTTGTTTGTTGCTCATCGATCCATCACTCACGTCTGGCTTTGGCTTATTTCATGGTTCATTTTAATCTGCATGCACTTGTGGTATAGTATGTCGTTCTGCACCACTATGTCGAGTGCGGGGATTATGTTGTGAGGGATACGGTGGAAAATAACATCGAGTTACCCGGTGTACATGGATGTGCTTCTGGCGTACAAGAGGGGGGGTTTGTGGGAGATCTTCGGTTCTCCCACCTGTTTGTGCACCAGTATGACACGGGTTTAGAATTTGAGGATCCCCAAGTTCTCACCCTGTCACTTTCACAAGTTCTTCGACCCCATGGAGATGGACTTATCAACACGCATTCTCACGCACGAACCAACCCTCTTCTAACACAACATCTCGCTAGGCCCTGTTCCTCCTCTGAAGTCCACCACAGCACTACTGGGGCTGCGCCTGGATTTGATATGATCAATGCTACGGAGACGACTAAAGGGGAGAATGAGGTGATGGATGTCACACATCTCCCTGGTACGAACATCGCTGTCAGGGCCGGTGCTGCGGGAATTACAAGTGCAAGTGCCAGTCGCATAGGAAAAGACGATCATCTGGCTGGACAAGATGTAAATATCCACCATCACCAACCACACGCCGCTCAAAGTTCACAACAACTCCATTCTGCGGAGACATCGCAGGCCACACAGGCACAGGTATTCCTTCCGACCCACATCCAGAGCCAGAACCAGAGCCATAAACACACTCACCACGAATCTACGTCTCTGAATACAACACCTTCATCGGGTAGCTCAGGCGCAGGTATGGGATCAGGTTTGGATGTCGTTTTGGCCTCTCAAAGTTCACAAAAACTCCAGTCTGCAGAGACATCACAGGTCACACAGGCACAGGTATTCCTTCCGACCCACATCCAGAGCCAAAGCCAGAGCCAGAGCCATAAACACACTCAGCACGAATATACGTCTCTGAATACAACACCTTCATCGAGTAGCTCAGGCGCAGGTATGGGATCAGGTTTGGATGTCGTTTTGGCCTCTCAAAGTTCAAAAAAACTCCAGTCTGCAGAGACATCGCAGGTCACACAGGCACAGGTATTCCTTCCGACCCACATCCAGAGCCAAAGCCAGAGCCAGAGCCATAAACACACTCAGCACGAATATACGTCTCTGAATACAACACCTTCATCGGGTAGCTCAGGAGCAGGTATGGGATCAAGTTTGAATGTCGTTTTGGCCTCTCAAAGTTCACAAAAACTCCAGTCTGGGGAGACATCGCAGGTCCCACAGGCACAGGTATTCCTTCCGACCCACATCCAGAGCCAAAGTCAGAGCCAAAGCCAGAGCCAGAGCCATAAACAAACTCAGCACAAATATACCTCTCTTAATACGAGACCTTCATCTAGTTCGGCCTGTAGCTCAGGCGCAGGTATGAGATAAGGTTTGGATGCCGTTTTGGCCTCAGGGAGAACTCGCGCTGGCCATCGGGTCAGGTTTGTTGGAATTGAATCGGAGAGTGATGATACTAGTGAAACTATGCAAACGATTCGGAAAGGAGCCATGGGACGGCACTCGACACAAAACCGGACACAAAGCCAGACAAAAAACATAACATCTCACACTCAAGGTGCCGACATCGCGTTAGAGAGGTTTCATGGTGATTCCGGTGGTACGGTTCAGCAATCTCGGGTTAAGCAATCACAAGTCAGATCCGGAATCAGGATCAGTCCTATATTGAGAATCAGAGTCAAAACCAGGAGCGAACCAGCGCGTTACTTCCCGAACGCATAAGGCTATGGCCGAGCCTAGTGGTGTTGCACTTCTCTCCGGGGCCGAAGAATCGGAGGCAGGATCTGGAGTTCAGATTGTTGAGCAGAGTACAGTCTCAAGCCAAATCGAAATTTCGACAAACTCCGTGCACACACAACTGTCAAACGATACACAGGCACAGAAACAGATAGAGACACCGAGACACAGCCTGGGAGACACCCAGACGAACCAGTCCTCGTCGATAAAGGTCGACGGGTCCCACACGTCTAGGGGTGGAACTTCGCACATTGAGGTCGACGAGTCGGAGAATGTAGTCAAGCATGTGCAATTGAGGGATGTAGTGTCTAGTAGGGAAAGTGCTATACACACGTCGAAGTTGAAGTCGATAGAATTGGGGAGTGGTGAGTTGTACGTGGGTAGTGTGGGTGGGGAGACTGCGAGGGATGCGGATGCGGATATGAATATGGCAATGGAGAAAAATGATGGGCATTGTAAGCACATAAGTTCTGAATGAACAAACACGCAAAGTAATCTTGCTTTGGTGTCACAGCTACAGCTACGGTTACCTGGGAGACATCCTCGGCACAGAACCAAGAACAAGCTATCATTTCAAGAAATGACGCTCATACGCGCCTGACACAGCCACAACAAATCCATGGTACGAGTACTGGTGTCGCGATCCAATCTACGATGCAACTTTGGTCCAAGGAGTAAATGAATGAATACAGAGATGTGAGCAGTGGAAAAGTCATCAACCAATCGTTTTCTTCACAACGAGCGGAGGATATATTTCAGGAGTCGTCGACCGGACGTTCATCCACATCTGTAGGCCAGCCCATCGTCGTTCCCGTGAAAGGTGGGCCGCCCCTCCGACAGGAAGTCATGACGGGGGAACAACCAACCGAGTCCTCGCGCAGAGATAGAGAAGGTCTGATTACGCAATCGTCTCCCCAACTTCTTCCAGGGGCCCCCGCGCTGTCGGGATCATCCTCTAATGAGGGTATAATTGTTCTCCCCGAGAAACCGGTTCTTTCATCAGGCGTAATATCGGGCATAGTGATGTTTCCTCTGCGTCTCCGGTCGCAGAGTCCCCTGCAGTCGCGTGGAGGCGGGTTTAATGGGAGAGGTGGAAATCGTAGCCTGACCGGCGGAGATACGAGGATCACTGAGATTACCAGAGTCGACGAGATAAAGGCCAATGATGGCAACATGGGCGGTGCCAGCGATATACCTCTGAAACATAGCAGAGGTTTCGTCCCCGAGTCACTCGACTCGCCCGTTATTTCCTCCCCAGTTCGGCAAGGTACACTGTATGGTGATGAGGAGCTACCTGGTATGTTGTGTTATCTTTCTTCCTCCATCCATACCCTCAATTTTTGACGAACTGTTGCATGTTGACTGTAGGATATGAAACTTACAACGAGTCGACGAATGAAATGAATGAATCTTCGAAATTGGAGATTGATAGATCAACAAGTCGGAGATCAGTTTCCGAGTCCCTAAGTCAAGATGGGCCACGTGGATCCCGAGAGGCTCGTGATGCTACTGCTATGCTTAGTATTCCCGAAGGAAAGCGTGTGCAGGAAACCATCACGGTTCAAACGGTATGAAAGTTTCACGAGCTTCGATCACGAATGGCATTAACCTCTTACTCACCAGTCCACGTACCATGGCCTTTCACAGTCAACCGAATCAACCACAGAGTATTTGGGTCATCGCGCGATGTCCACCGAATCCAGTGGCCGTGTTGAAATGGACGTTCATGACGTTGCTATTCTCCAAGTTACTCAGCAGTCACGAACAGACCAGGTCGGGGACTCCATGAGGTCAGACCTCGGATAACATGTCTGATGCAAGGCTGCTTCCGACGCGCCCTCCGAGGCCTAAAACAGGTGATAAAACGAATTAATCAACGTTCAGGCAGAGAAGCAGTCGAGAATCTATTGAGCATGCCAGGGAAACATTGGCCGAATTCATAGTGGAGAAATCCATGAATTGGGTGCCGTCTGCCTCGGGCTCCGGTCAATACGAACAGGGCGCCAGTGAAATGGCAATAATTACGACTGGAGAGACCATTCGGGAGTATGTAGGGCATGAGACTGTGCGGGAATCTACAGAAGAAATTAGCCAATCGTCGAAGGTGAAGAGCAGCCAGACAACACTTAAATCAACCGACGAGGGCTCCAGTGCCAGTGGCGTAACTGTCGTTCAGCCCAGTGGCAAAAAGGACGATCTAGCCTCATTGGTGAACATTCCGCGGGCTGAAAATTGGGAGAATGTTCAAGAGTAGATGGAGGAATTCCACTCGTTGATCCAGAAGACCAATCAAGCCCCTGCTAAATTTGATCTCTCGACATTGAATGACGGTGTGCCGTCTGCCAGGTTAAACGGTCAATATGATGGCCAGGCTACACAGGCAATTCGAGGAGGAAAGAACGCTCAAGAATCTGAGGAAGTTCAGATTGTACGGGACTGCACACAAGAAAATAGTAGTAGATCATCAACCCAGAAGACTACCCAGGCTTCATCCGACCTGGAGCATGTTATATCGACTGGTTTGGTATCGTCTTCCGAATCCTCATGTCAGGTGGCAGACGAGGCTCGGGATGTGAAAGTATTTTCAGATAGAGAGAGCGTAAATGAGTTTGTAGTCGCACAGATTGTGCAGGACTTCACAAACGAATTGACGCGGCCGCCCACACAGCTTTCAGCTGCGTCATTGGAGACTGGAGAGCCAGGCACTCTCGTTACATACAAAGGGTCCGTTCGCAAATGTGGCAGTCAGGTTGCGAGAAGCTCGGAGACTGGTTTCAAAACCCTTCGTGATGGTCCTGGTGAGATCGTGTCGAAGTCGGACGAGACTTTTCAGGAGGCCCTACAGAAATTCAGCGAGTCGTGGACACAGCAGAGTACCCGGGTGTCGATGCAACAGAGCAACGAAACGACAGCGCAACTGACGGTGCAGACCTCAGCTGATGGACAATCGTTCCAATGGTCACGTGATGGTCACAGAGACGACTGACCCGTTTGATGATCAGGTGGGAGTGGAACTACCAGGTCCTAACGATAGGATAGGTGCAGGAGGAGAGATAATTCACGCATCTACAATAGAAGAGGCTGTGCAAGAGTCCACAGGATGTAAGATTATATTGCGACTATACAATTTCTCAGTATTTGCTCGGTGCAAAGTACTGCTATTTATTTACCTATACAATTTCTACAAGTGTATAGATAAGTAACAAGTTTGAAAGGTGAAATGTAATAAAGCTTCTCACCTCAGTATTTGCTCGGTGCAAAGTACTGAGGGAAAGGAAAAAATAACTACCTCCTTTTATAATCATTTGAGAACAAAAGAAAAGTAAAACAATAAGAAAATCTTTCACAACGAAATATATTTCAGGATAACAATGGAACCATTGTGTCACAATGGAGTGATGCGGGGTGACACGGTTTGCATTGTCTTGCCCCGGTCATCGTTACTCCAACACTCCCCCTCAAACCGTAGTCAGCCCTAGCTCAACACCGAAGTGTTTAACTTTCGCTGAAGGGAGGGCTTTGGTAAAAGTATCCGCGACCATATCTTCGGTAGGACAGTAAACCAGGCGAACGGCTCCTTTTTTGACGATCCAGCGGATAAAGTGGTAACGTATGTCAATATGTTTGGTTCGGGTGTGGTACTGATGTTCCTTTGCAAGCGCTATAGCAGATTGGTTGTCGCCGAACATTGTTGTAGGCGACAATTTCACGTCGAAGATCTGTTGAATGAGCGATCGGAGCCAAAGGGCCTCTTTTGCAGCGTGGGCCGCAGCTACGTATTCACTTTCTGTCGTAGAAAGTGAAACTATATTCTGACGTTTTGCGCTCCAGGACACAGCACCACCATTTATGACAAAGGCGTATCCCGATATCGTGTGTCTGTCTTCGGCCATGCTACCATCCGCGTCAGCATAGCCCATTAGTTCTGTCTTCGCTCGTCCATAAGTAAGCCAAAGTTTCTTTGTGCCATTCAAGTAACGAAATATTCTTTTTACAGCCTCCCAATGTGCCAGTCCGAACTTCGTTGAGTACCGGGATACTGTTTGGACGGCATACGTGATATCCGGTCGTGTCCCTAGGGTGGCGTACATCAATGATCCGACAGCCTCTCGATATGGTGTGTCACGCATTTGTGCCCATTCGGCGGTCGTTTTCGGGGTCTGGGACATGGTAAGCAGCAATCCTAGTTGCATAGGAGTGGATGTTGATTTCAATTCGTCGAAGTTGAATCGCCGAAGGATCGAAGCAATGTAGGACTCTTGAGAGAGGTGAATGGTGCATTGATCTCTATTTCTTTTGACTTCTATCTCTAATAACCAATGCAGCTCGCCCAGGTTAGTGATCGCTACATGTTCGGAAATCTGAGCCTTAAAATCTTCGACAAGCCGGATTGTTGTCGCTGCGATAGTGCAGTCATCCACATGGACCAATACGATCGCGAGGCCATGACTGTTGTGCCGGAAGAATACTGCTTGGTCAACATCGCACCTTGCAAACTGAAGGTGGTGAGTCATTATTTCGACTGGCTTCTGATACCAACGCCTTCCTGACTGTTTTAACCCATATAGCGTTTTGATTAGATGGCACACCTTTCCAGAGGAATTGGGAGCATGGTAGCCGGGTGGTTGAGCCATGTAGATTGTTTCGCCACTGGTAAGTTCTCCGTTTAGGTATGCACCCTTTATGTCTATCTGATGTAGCTCCATGTCTTTTGCAGCAGCCAGGGCAAGCACAGTTCTGATAGAGGTAACTTTGCAACAGGGGCAAAAGTGTCAAAGTAGTCGATACTGGGCACTTGGGAGAAACCCTGTGCAACAAGGCGGGCCTTATAGCAGACAACATTGCCAGCAGCATCCTTTTTGGCACGAAAAACCCATTTTGAGCCGACGATGTTCGCGTTTTTAGGTGGATCGGTGAGTTCCCAAGTCCCAGCCTCTTTTAGTACTGCTAATTCTTCGTGTATAGCGCTCTCCCATAGTTCCCAGTCTGGACGGCATCTCGCTTCTGCCAATGATCGGGGCTCTATAGCCTCAACCTCACTTGTTTCGGCTACTAGTAAGTACTCGTTTGCGTCTTCTGTCAGCATCATCCAATCAGCTAACCCCTCTCCCTCTAGAACCTGAGTAGCTTTCTCAGTGACAGTGGGCAGTTGGATTCCTGTTGCAATAGCAGGGTCGGATGGTAGGTGAGTTGAGGTGCCGTGACCTTCTAAAATATCCCAGATGCGCTGACTAGGTTTGCGTATTCGTTTTGCAGGTATTTCGCTCTCGGCACTGGTTGGATTTGTTTCGGGGATTTGTGGTGCAGCGTTGACAGTCGGTTTGGGAATTGGTGGGTCAGTTTTTGTTTCGACTACCTGTAGGGAATGGCACGGGTCACCCACGGGTCAAATGTGGGTGACCCGCACCCGACCCATGGGAAACCCGAACCCGTCAACCCATGGGTTTTTTCCCATGGGTCGACGGGTCTCGGGTGCGCGCCGCACCCGCACGCAATACGTCCCGTACGTGGCGGCGCGTACGTTGCATTTGTCATGGCGCATGCGCATACGTCGCGTACGCGGCAGCACGTACGTCGCATTCGTCACGGCGCATGCGCATACGTCGCGTACATCGCGTACGTCGCGGCGCGTGTGCGTACGGGCGTTGCGTACGTCGCTTTTGTCGCGGCGCGTGCGCGTACGTCGCATTTGTCACGGCGCGTGCGCATACGTCGCGTACATTGCGTATGTGGCGGCGCGTGCACGTAACAGGCGTTGCGTACGTCGCAGCGCGTGCGCGTACGTCGTGTACGTCGCCTTCGTCGTGTACGGTGCGTTCGTCGCGTTCGGGGCGTCGTGTTCGTGTCGGCGCATGCACGTACGCGTTCATCGCGTTTGTGTCGGAGTTGACGCCCCGGGTTGGGCCCGGGTCACGGGTGCTCGAGGCTTGACCCGCACCCACACCCAAGGACACCCGACCCGGTGACCCGTGCGGGTTGGCCTGACCCGTGCATTTCCCTAACTACCTGCCATTCCTCCCCCTCGAGACGAGAAGCTGACAGGTCAAAGTAGGTATTACGTTCCACAGTCACTGTTTGCTTGTCAGGCTAGTAAACTCGACAACCCTTGCTGCGTTCATCAATGCCTAACCAATGCCCCTCAGTCACACGTCCACCCAGCTTTTCTCCACTCTCAGTACGGACCCAGACTTTCTCTCCCCATTCGTGCACGTCTCGTAAGTCGGGTTTCTTTTCGAGCGTGGCTTCATAAGGTGTTTTATCTTGGACAGCCCTGGTGAGTGTCCTGTTCATTAACCAGACTACATGACGAGCGGCTTCCCCCCACAGAAATCTTGGAAGGCCGCTCGCATGCAAGAGCGCTCGTATGCGCTCTACAATTGTTCGGTTGTGTCGCTCGGCTACACCGTTGTGCTGAGGAGTGTCATGTATGGTAAGTTTTTGCGCTGTTCCCTTTGACTTGAGATAAAGCTCAAAGTTCTTCCCTAGGTACTCTCCACCTCGGTCTGAATGTAGAGTTTTGATACTCGCATTGAGCTGAGTCTCACACCAGGAGCAATATTCTTTGTAGGTGGCAAGAGCCTCATCTTTGGTGCGCAGAAGGTATAGGTGAGTTAACCGTGTCATATCATCTGTGAAAGTGATATAATAACGCTTTCCAGCTTTCATCGCAACTGGGGCTGGTCCCCACAGGTCGCTATGTACTTCGTCGCCAAAGTTGGAGGCACGTTTGCCTTCTCGCATCTTGGGGACAGACTTGCGAGTCGCTTTTGCATATACGCAGGATTCGCAAAAGAAGGGGTCCATCGAAGGTGACCCATCTAACTTGATCCCCGTGACAAAACCACTAGTGACTAGTCTTTTGGCTGCTTCAGGTGAAATGTGACCTAGGCAACGATGGAGTTGTTCCAAAGTGAGTGTCTCAGCTGCAGAATTTGCTATATCGCACTCATGGGTGACTCGATATAAGCCTCGTCCGGATTTGTGGATTGAGCCAACTTGCTCTCCACTTTGCCTGCGTATAACACACTTGCCATCTGCAAATGTTATGGCAAAACCGGCATTGTCGAGTCGTCCAACTGACACGAGCGTGTAACCCACATCAGGTGAGTACAAAACTTCTGAGAGCTTCAGCTTGGAGACATCAACACCATTTGGTACGTCGATAACCATTTCTCCGGTTCCCACTGCATTAAAACTCTGTCTGTTTGCAGCCTGGAATGACTTGGGAGGAATTTCGACAAAGTTTTTGACTTCATTGCGATAGGGTGTGATATGCCTTGTACACCCTGAGTCGTAAACTTCAACACAAGGTGAGTTTGCAGTCGATTTGTCAGTTTCGACACAAACAGAATGCGCATCTTCCAGATCGATGCCAGTGAGGTTCGAGTCATCACTGATAAGCGAAAAAGTGTCGCTTTCATCAGTTACAGGTGACTGTTCCATTTCGTTTTCACTGTCAGAGTCATCGGTGATCTCTGAAAACCAGTCTTCCTCGCTGTTCTCTATGACCTCGATATCAGAGTCTGAGTCAGAGACTGACACCAGTTCAGGGAGCTCTGAGTCAGACTCAAAAAGCTTGTCGGCCAAAAAGGCGCTTTCTATTTCGAGATCGGATTTGACAGCAGCATTGGCGGTGCCGCTCTTCATCTGTGAGTCATTTTTCTTATCTCCTGTGATACGTGCAGGTTTAGGACACTTATTCCTGTAGTGCCCTTTGTCACCACAGTTCCAGCAAGCTCCTTTCGGTTTGTGCTCTGGCCTCTTTCCTCTTGTATTGACTGACACAAACATAGCTTCATCTTTATCGATGGCTTTATCGTTTGTATGACCAGAACGACGGGATCTCTGGGCTGCTTGGCGTTCATACTCTTCAGAGATTAAAGTGATGAGTTCGTCCGGGTCGATCGTCTTCGTGGTGCTATACAACCTGGCGCCGGCCAGCAGGTTCGATGCGAAGGCAGAGAGGTGAGGTTGAAGAGATTTAATAATGGTTGACCGGTAATCTTTTACTTCGATGTCTACACCGAAAGTGGCTAATTCTTCTCTTTTGACACGAAGTCCATTAAGGAATTCGCGGACATTCCCTTTATCCGGGCATCTAGAGTCCATGAACTGGGTATGTAGGTCTGCTTGAGCAAAGGCACCTTTTGATGAGTATTCCTTCACAATAAGGTCCCATCGGTCTTTCAAGGACGGTTTGCTATGGACGCG
>QLPG01002458.1:0-11510 GCA_003314385.1 Gomphus sp. MG54
GGCTAGGCTCTGCTGGGGTTTCAGCTGGGCTCTACTGGGGCTTTGGCTTGGCTTTGGCTGGGCTCTTCTGGGGTTTCAGCTGGGCTCTGCTGGGGCTTTGGCTTGGCTTTGGCTGGGCTCTTCTGGGGTTTCTGCTGGGCTCTGCTGGGGCTTTGGCTTGGCTTTGGCTGGGCTCTGCTGGGCTTTCAGCTGGGCTTTGGCTGGGCTCTGTGGGGTTTTGGCTGGACTCTGTCTTGAATGATGTGACTACAGATATTTGATTATAGATGGAGGTCAAAGAAAATAAGGGAAAAAGTTTTGGGGAAAATTAATTTGTTATTTTATTATTCTAATACATGCTTTATTATATAGTAAATTCCACTGTGCACGTCCCTTCCCAGGGACAGGACAATAAGGAGTGTCTGACTATAAAACAATGGTTGTGGCCGAGGATAGAACAAGGGGAAGGTGTTCTGAGATAAGATGGAACAAGGACTAAGGGGTGGTTGTTGATAGGTTTAATAGATGGTGAGAGGCCAAGAGTGTGTGTAGGATGGGAGTGAGGAATGCAGATGGTATATGTGCCAAGCCGAAACCGACACAACAAGTGACTTGTATGTGGATTGTTTGGTTGGCATTGCCGAAGGTACCAGATCCTTGGTACATGTACTTGACAGCGGAGAAAGTTGTGGCTCTTCCAGTCTTCATGAAGGATATTGCCTAGAGGATCTGGGACTGCTCATCAGGGAAGTTGGCAGCACAGACACCAAGGACTGGATGAATGCTTATCTGTGCATGCAGCCAATGTTGAACTCAGAGGGCTTGGCAGGCTTCACCATCCATTTCCTGGGCTGCCAAATGTGGGTTGGAAGGCCTGCTACTAGGTTTGTGGTGGTCACCTACAGCACATTCAGCCTTGTTTCCAGATCCTGTTTTTCTCCCCTCTCTCTTAGTAACTCTTGCTCTATACCAACCAGTCGGTGTAGTAATTCTTGAGCCAATGGTAAATCCATAGGGAATAGGGTGTCTTGTCAGGTGAATGAGAAGGGGCTACCATTGTCATTGCTGCCAAAGAGATTTCGATTTGGAGTCATATGAGGGGGTAGCCGGTACTCATGGGAGAGAGTTTTCTACTGTAAGGGCAACCTAGGCAGGCATTCTACCCTTGGGTACAAATGGGGGTCCAAAGAGAAAACTCTAGGGAACCCTTTGCCCACTAACTACTGTATATAAGTACCATCGCTATGATCCTCTACACCATACCAGGCATCATTGTCCATGCCGACTGGGAAGTTCCACCAGAGTTCTGACATCACGAGCGACTGACAAGAGGAGGGCTGATGGTTATGGTTGATGCTCCTGGAGGATGACTGCCAGTGGTGATGGCCATTCAGTAGATATCTCATTCAGCACCGCAGCAGGTGGGCCAAATGGGCCTCAGTCAGCAGGTATGAGTTGCGGGTAGGGCGGTGTTGGTTGGGGTTTATAATCAGGGGTTCCCCTGACACAGGCAGTCACTTGGCCCCTTGCATACTCACAAGCACTGCCATGTGGTCACATGTGATGTTGAGCCATATTGGCTAGTTCCATCAGGACAATACATATACAGTGACTGTCAAGCCTACAAAACCAAGCTCTAGTTCACTCAGTAGTACCGACCAAACAACCCTTACTGTTTAATCCCCTACACCAGTGACCAGTCATTCCTCACTAGTACGTGACACTTTCCTCATCCCATTCCTTCTATTCTTTATTATTCCTTCATTCCCCATCCTTCCCTTCACCCATTTCCCCTCAGGACATTTACTATTCATTAATGATTCGGTCGCTCCCCTATTGTTTTATGTTCGGCCACCCTCTATTGTTCTATTTTCACGAACACTCTTACTCGTTTATTTTTGATCATATCTCATTGTTCTATTATAGATCACTGTGGACAATACTTCCACATGGTCTCCATACCTTATTCTTCTCTCCATGTCTTATGCCACCCTTATTCCACATTCCACTTCTTAACCTATATAAGTAGCAAATGGATGTACATAGTTCCTCAGTCTGAGTATCAACTAGGTTTACACCTTTCTACTCTCCCTTCTTCTGTCTAAAGTCCTTTACTTGGGCTGACACTCTTGGCACCCTCATGAGTATCTCTTCTGTTCCAAATCAGTGGCATGCACAGAAAGTAAGGCACAATGCATGAGTACGTTGAAGCCAAAGCCACTACAACTGGCCTGCAGGACTTGGCTGATTCTTGCCAATATCCTTGGCATTACAGATACCTGACTGTAGTTGTCTGGACACACTGGGAATAATCCCTGATACATATCAAAAGAGACTGTCAGGCACAGAGAATGCCAACCATGCATGGGCTGAGCACTATTGTAATAATGCCGACTTCATGATGCTCACAAGATTTGGCCAAGTTGTTGGGAAATGGGCAATTCTCCACTAGACATGAAGGGCCAGTGAACCAGGATCAGTATATTGGATTCCAAACCTCTCTCACTCAGAAAATAATGCAACAAATCAGTCTTAAAATTGACTACCAAAAAAAATATAATAACTTTTGGCTGGCCATTTAAGAGTGAATTACTGAAGATAATTAACTCTCAAATAACAAACCCTCAAGTCCAAGGAAAATCCTCAAAAACATATCTTTTTCATCTATTTCTATTTGGACCCACAATGAACCATAATTGGTGTCAATTACTTAATACACAGAAAATGGCACCAAATTCCTGGGTCAAGTTCTCAGACCAACTTGTACAACAAATTTCTGGGATTATAAAATAGATATTACATAAAGGTCAGCCCAGAAGCATGGCTCAACTACTAATAATATTTTGTGACTTTGTCAAGCTTCGGGTAGTGACAAACTTCAGGACTGCCAAGAGGTTGGGCAGACAATGGCCAAGTCATGCAGGCCAAGAGTAGTGGCATTGGCTTCAACGTACTCATGCATTGCGCCCTACTTGCCGTGTATGCCACCTATTTGCAACAGACAGATACTTGGGAGGATGCTGGTGATGCTGGCCCGAGTCAAGGATGTAAACAGAGGGGAAGAAGGTAGAAGGGCCTAAGCCTAGTTGATACCCAGAATGAGGAAATATGTACATGCATGTCCTACTTATATAGGTTTTAAGAAGCAACATGTGGAATAAGGAATGTGAGACAACAAGGTATGCAGAGTATGTGGTTATTGTCCACAATGAGTAAAATTAGAATAAAGGAATGCAAAACGGGAATAGAGCAATAAAAGATAGACTAATAGAAAATGGCCAAGGATAGGACAATAGGAAGTGACTGACTATAAAACAATAGAGTCATGGCCGAGGATAATACAAGGACAGGAAGTCCCGAGATGAGGCAGATTGAAGGTTGAGGGTGAGGAGTGTGGGTGGTGGATGTGCCAAGCCAAGACCGGCGTACCAAGTGATATGCATGTGGCACGGACACTTGTATGTGGACATAAGATGAGTGCTCGGTCGGTACTACCGAACTACTGTGATATCGGTACGTGTACTTGACATTTTGTCACAGCTTCTTGGGTTCCAAAACACAAGTCCTGCAGACCAATCAGGGTGGCTTGGCTTCAACATACTCATGTATTATGCCCTACTTTCCATGCATGCTACTGATTTGGAACAGACAAGAGACCCTAGAGAGTGCCAAGAGTGTTGGCCCATGTAAGGGACTTCAGATGGGAGAAGGGGAGACAAGAAGGTGTTGTTATGAATTGAATAAAGGACATAATCGTGGATTAAGTAACTCCCAAAGGCAAGACAATGGCAAGTGTTCGGGGTAGGGGTATGGCTTCAACTTATATGTTGCGCCCACCGGGTCGCACCGGCCCCTAACTTCAGATATGAGGAAACGGACAGAGGGTAAGTCGGATATCAAAGCTGATTTTCTGACTGAGGACTGAACTACGGATATACAGGATCTTATATACTACTCTCCAATCTATTAGGAGTCGAAGTGATTCCTATAAGAGAATAGAAAGTCTGAGGATCGTAAGTAACAGGTCGGAAATAAGGAATGATGGAATTGCGAGTATAGAAAACATAAATGAACTGATGAAACGTAAATGAAAAGGAATGAGATGTAAATGAGGATATAACAGAAAAGTGAGTGACATAAATGGACAGGATAAATGGACAGGATCATGTGATGCCAAGGTGGATACACGAGGTGCAATAGAATTCGAGGGCTGAGGATCAAGTGATGAATAAGCAAGTATGGCGCAGTTAGGCTGAGCGGGCTGAAGTGAATTGTTGGGCACACCAGCGATGGTTCCTAACAGGTGTAAGCCAAGTCAATATTCAGAATGCAGAACTATCTACATACATGTGCTACTTATATATGTTAAGAAGTGAGATGTGGAATCAGGGTTGCATAAGGCATGGAGAAACAATAAGGTATGCAGAGCATGTGGAGGTATTGTCAACAATAATCAAGAATAGAACAAAGAAATGTCAACAAGAATAGAACTGTTAAGTCCGCGTGTCAGGCGCTTGGCTAGCACTTCCAAAGGGGTTATCCGGGTTAGCGCGAAGGTCCGTAACGGGGCCGAGGACCGAGATGGAAGTCGGACGGACTATGGATGGGGACGGAGGTGCCAGAGGCTTAGGGTAGGTTGCGGAATAGTTCAATCCGGCCACTGAGGTGTTCGAGGTCAAGGGGACTTGGCTTCAACTTATGTGTTGTGCCCTCCTCAATCGTCTGTCCCTAATTTCGGAAAAGGAGGCAGGAGTTTACCAGAAATGAATCAGAAACTGGTGGGAGACTAAGTCGATATTCGTACTAGCGAACAGTCTAGTCGACTGGAAGACTATATACATGTGACTATCCTTGTACTATCTTTGATGGTCATAAAACAAGGGGAAAAGGGAGTACAAGGGGTCAATATAAGAGAGAACAAGGGAGTGAGGTACGCGGTAGTCCTGCGCGTCGGTTATCAATCGTAACGGAACCTTGATTTTCGGAGTCTTCGGAGGGTCGGATTCGTGGTCTTACAGAGGGTCGGAATCGCGGGACCTCGGAATGTATTTCAGACATTCGGAAATCGGTTGTTCGGGCTTTGGTCGATCGGAAAGGTCCCAGAAACGGTGCGGGTGGTTGTGGGTTTAATGTGGGTTTGTTTGGCTGCATGGTCCATAACAAGAACAATGGAAATGTGGTAAAATAAGATAATAGGAAATGACCAAATATAAAACAATAGGGTCATGGCTGAGGATAAAACAAATAGAAAAATGTCCTGAAGTGAAATGGGCCAAGAAATAAGGGATAGGCAGAGTGGGGATAATGGATAACAAATGAGGGAAGAGTAGATGATGGACAGGATGGGGGGGTATAGATGAAGAATGTGCCAAGCTGAGACTGACATACCAAGTGACTTGTATGTGGCTTGGTCACTTGTGCATGGAATTAGACTGATCGTTCAGTTGGCACAGCTGAGTGAACCAATACTTGGTATGTGTACTTGACAGAGACTCACACTGGTATCATATGCTGATCATACCAGAGTTGTTCATGAGCAATTGTTGCACACTTGCACATCCCCCATAGCCACCTCCCTGGGTTGGCGCTTAGTTGAACTCAAAACCTTCTCATTGTGCAGTGGGCTGCCTACAATAAAACACAATAAAATCAAAAACAAATTAGATAGATATAGAACAAATATATCTTCTAAATAACCCCTTTCCATAGTCTCCTGGGTAGGGAATGGCACGGGTTGGGCCAACCCGCACGGGTCACCGGGTCGGGTGTCCTTGGGTGTGGGTGCGGGTCAGGCCAAGAGCACACGTGACCCAGCCCAACCCACGGTGTCATGTGTGGGCGTACGACACACATGCGCCACAGGCCCACAGGAACGACACGACGCACGGGACGTGCGTGCGCCGCACGCAACATATGCGCTGTATGCGCACGTGTATGACACGCACGCGCCGTATGCGCCGTACCCGCCGTGTGCACCGTACCCACCGTATGCGCCGTACCTGCCGTACCCACCGTACGTGCACGCGCCACATGCGTACGGGTGCGGCGTGCACCCGACACCCGTCGACCTGTGGGAAAAAACCCATGGGTTGACAGGTTCGGATTTCCCATGGGTCGGGTGCGGGTCACCCACATTTGACCCGTGGGTGACCCATGCCATTCCCTACTCCTGGGACATTTGCCTATAAATACAAACCAAAAACAAGTGGTTGATTGAAGCCTAAATAAAACACAAGTCACCAAAGAACAAGCAAAATACCAGAAGTGTTATATCCTTGATATAACCCCAACATCTCAGACATCCAATGTAGGGTACTACGAAGAAAACCACCCTGAAGCAAGTCCAATCTCACCTCATCATCTCCAAACTCCATCACCCTACTCTGAGCAATGATCAACTCAGACCTCAGACCTCTTTCCTTTCTCAACATACAATAGTCTTATTGTACAACCAGATGTAGATTTCTTTTGTAACCCATTTTCGTTCATCTTATTGTTTCCCTTGGACATTCCTAATTAGTTACAATAAGAACTGCTATGTATAAATACCTCCAGACTTCTGTACTATACCTTAGTTAGAATATCAACTTAGTATTCCCACTCACTTGTTATGAACTCCGAACCTCTGTAACTCCAATCCTCCAAAAAAAGGGACTGACGATCAAGGAGGGTGCAACACACAAGTTGAAGCCAAGTCCCCAAGATTTCAAACACACAACTTTGGACCAACTTATGTCAGCTCAGACCTGACTTGACCTTGGTCTTAACAAGAAGGCACAAAACTCAGAGTCACAAAACAAGAGACAAAACAAGAGACAGAAAAGATAGCAAAGAAACAGCTAAACAGAAACATTAGCAAGTAAATAACAGAAGTGTGAGAAAACAACAACACACATGAGCACAAGTCAAACAATGTTATGCCAATATTGGGGATGCAATTCGAATTTGAATTCACCTAGTGTTTTCATTTCATTTTTTGTGGCATCGTCAAATGATGCACCATGTGACACCCAAAACATGCTGCTGCTCAGTTGCAGTGATGGTGTCAGAGATGGCAGGCATGACAGTGGGCCATTATGAGTGCAATAATGGAGGGTGCACATGCATGTGGGGGGGAGGGGGGATGAATGTAGAGTGTCCTTAGGTGCATCTGGTCCTCCAGGAAGAATTGTCTGATCTGATCACTGTTTGGCACTATGGGGCCCTTTGAGAACCTTCTCCAATCAACAGACACTCAGCGTTCTGGGTTCATGGATGGATCCCAGTGAGCATGCCTCATTGTTCTCGCTTGTTGCAGTACACGCAGTCTGGGCAGCTGAGGGGTGATGGCCAGCACTCTTCGTCATGTGACCTATGAGCCTCAAAAAAGTTGTTTGTTTGCAATGTGCATCGCCCTCTCTGTATTGAGTTATGATTAATATAGACACTAAAGAATAATATCTCAGTCTGATATTGGGACTCTGTTATTGTTATAAGAAGTACCTAAAGAATAATCTAAGTATGGAGTTAGTGACTACTATCTTTAGATAGAGATGTATGTACTCACATCTCAGTCTTATATTGGGACGGAGATGCTTCGTTGTAAGTGTCCATCCTTTTATACTACTCTAAGGAGAAATAAAGATCCGGTTTTGCATGCATTAGAAAGGAACATGTTGACATCTCATGTTGCTTAGGAATATGGTTATATCCATATCCGTCTAGTAGTGCTGCACTCGTTACTCAGTTTTGTCATCCTCGTTCAACACTCTTCCCAGCTCATCATAGTCCACACCTCAAAATGCAATCAAAAGTATAGCATCTCTGAGTAACAGATCATGCACCGGATCTCGAGGGCTACAGGTGCGTGCGTGCCTCCATCACCTCACATGCCCCCCACCTCTTCCCAGATACAATGAACCCTTTAGTACCCACTGAAAATGCTCCCCCTTCCTCTCCTTATGCCCCTGTGCCTTGATTCTCTGCATCTCCTTTCTCATGCACGCAGGGCATCAAGTTAATCGACCTCGGTCGGGATACGATTAACGATCTTGCTTACTGTCACACTCCTTGGACACTCAGGACCCTCCAGGGTCTTCTTTTCTCTATATCTCTCCTCAAGACAGGGTTTCATGCAGTATAATATTAAGGTGCGCTATTGTTAGATCACACCGAGTATCCTGAAAATTTTCAGAGTTGGATAATATTGATGTGTTACAATTCAATGGAATAACATCAAGGGCTCTTTCAGCCGTCCAAGCAACTATTGAAAGTGCTGCGGAAAAAAACGTCATTCTTACCGCTGTCCGGACCGATACAATGTACGACCACTTATTGGACCGCCTATGATGAACCACCTGCCATCCCATTTGAAAATATGTGGGTTTACCACCCACACATTAAGAAGAAACTTTCAATGACGACTCTGGTTCAAAAACGTGTGAAAACGAGGAAATCCTGTTGTTAAATCGCGTGATCGTGGAAGAATATCGATACATTTGACCCTGTACTCAGACCACTGACAACTATTGTAGCAAATTCGAGATGAAAGTAGTTTTCAGAGGGTGGTTAGGCCTAAAATTTGGTCAAGTGTGAGGAACCTCAATATGGGGAATGCAAGCTGCTTCGTCCTCTTGATGCAGCCGATGCCTTGCACCCTCTCGCCGAGGTGCGTCCATTGAAATGGAAGAGTCACGGAGTTTTTCTGCCAGTGCAGTCCTTACACGTATGGCATGAGTTTGCCATCTCAGTTCGCTTGCTTACAACAGGTGTTTGTATGAACGAATATAGACACGCGCCTTTATTTAAAATTAGCTGCACTCCTAGTACATTGGTCCCGGTAGGTGGAATATCACTTCATCATCGGATTACTAACCTCATAGGTATCCTTTTTGTCACGTAACACTCCAATCATGAGGCTTCTCTAGATATATTCTCTAAATATATAGTTTCAAGTTAATTTCAACGCGTAATCAAACGGGTCTTGTTCCTAGTCTTCCCTCATTAAGCCACTCAATACTTACAGAATCCGACTCTGGCTGAATTGGAAGCATTCATTTTGACTATTTTGTGTGTGTCATACAAGCTGGGAACAGGGCCCGAGTGAAGGGTACTGGCCTCCTTCCAAAACCCCATTGGGTTCTGTGGCCAAGTGACCTACAAGTTTCCTTCTTCCACCACCCCACACTATCTGAAGATTCCCAAGTTTCAACAGCGACAGTCAAAACCAAATAAATTCAACCCACACTCTAATGATGTGAGTAGTCCTCCCTTTTCCACAGAGTACCAACCACTCATTCCGGTCTGCAAAGGGGAATATCTTCACCGGTGAGCAAGATCCTTTAGCGGTGCTTCCATATCCCATTGATTCCACTGAGTCACAGGTGAGTGCTAGTTTCGTCATCGCTTTGCATGGGGTATACTGTCGTGCTGATCAAATACTTATAGATCGAAGTGCAATCTCCGAATGCGAAGGCTTCAGACCAGGGAAGCAATAGCTTCACACACGACGTCGGGACACGTCTATGCCTGAAAAGTCAGATGAAGGTAATTTCGCCAGTGAGGAGGCTTATCGTGACAAAGGCAAGGGTCTTGACCCTCGGAAGAGAGGTGGGCATGAGAGCGACGACGGACGTGTTCGCTTCTATTTTTCTCGATGTATAACGGAACCTTACCTCTCAAATGAATAGCCTTGTCTAACCAGGTTCCATTCCAAGGGCCAGGCAACAGACCCTCAGGAGAACGGTCAGGGCGACAATGTTTGTATTTTCTGTTCATAGTCTCTCGAAAACCTATACAATATTTTCCAGGGATCACAATATCCTGACAGTGGCGAGTCTCATACGAAGCCGTTGAAGGTTTGGCCTCCTGCTGGAGATCAACCAGCCTCCTGCTGGAGATCAACCAACCTCCTGCTGGAGATCAACCAGCCTCCTGCTGGAGATCAACCAGCCTCCCACGAAGCTCCATACCCTGCAACCGGCGGGAATCAGCGGGACCATGTTCCCGTTTGTACCGTTTTTTTTCAACTCCCTCACAGAAGCTTATACTTTTGCGATTGTTCAGGAATCCTTGGCTTCCTACAGATGCTTTCCCATCGCAAGCACGTCCAAAGCTCGCCTGCCATACTTAGAGGCTCCCGTCGACTTTGGAATCATCGGAATGAGTGCACATCCAACTGGTGAGGTATGTGTTGCTTCAGGTTTTCAATCATAACACATAGGTTGCAGTTTCTTATCGCATTATATAGATTGTACAGAATACGACTGCTGCATCCCCCAGTTTCACCGAACCGGGTGTGGAGGTGCGTTCTGAAGAGAGCAGAAACGTGTCACCTCTACTGCTTCCATCCCCGGTATCTTCACCCATCCCACTCCTGCTCCTCATTGCAGACTCGAGTCCCGATTACGAAGCGATGGATGTGGACAAAGAATGGACTTGTTCGTTCTCTCCGCCGATCCACTCGTGGACCTCTTCGCACAAGGCTTATTCTGATCAGACAGAAGACCACGATGCTATGGAAGTCGACGTGCATTTGTGGTGGGATGAAGTCGAAGATGTCCAGATGGAGGACCTGACCGAAGAGAGTGTTGAGTTGCAGCCACTGTCCGCATTTGAGGCCCCCTGGCATGCAGTAGTTAACACAGTTTTGAGTGCCGCGTGCTATCAATAGGTATGGACAGGTTTTCGATGAATCACAGACCCGGATCTAAAGATATCTTATTGGCCAGACCAGACCAAGAGAGTACTGTTGAACATGGCATGTACTCTTCTACCTCCTTTAGTACAATAACTCGGTTGAAGCACCATTCGAGACATCAGCTTTCTCCTCTGAAAGGAGTTTTACACGATTTGGGGAACCTTAGGGCTTCCCTGATTCTGCCATCCAGCCTCGCAGGCCAGCTCTGCCAACCTTACAGGCTAGCTCAGGGACAGCAAAATAACATTTGAACAATGGCAGACAACATCTCCAGTGAGAAAGTCCTCGTTAGTATTCCAACCATTTTCTGAAACTCAACGGCAGGTTTGCTGGAACAAAAGACGATTGTGTCAATAAGTCACGCTTGTCCTGTAGATTACATTTTCTTGGTTTTCTGCTTTGTCTTCCCCTCCTCTTGGAGTTTGTCTTGAACTTGTTTCTGGATATTGGTATATAATCTTTGACATTGTGTCCGGGGCATTGTGTATCATCGTAATTGAGATTTGGGCTTTGTGTATCATTGATCGTTGTTCGGGGGCCTTGGTATTGATTTTATTTTTTGGGGGGACCATGATTGTCAAGTTTAATACATCGCTTTGGCTATCGGGAACATACCATCCAGTCAATCATATGGGACACCAGAATGTCATACCCAAGAACATTCACCTGTGTTTCTATTGAAGGCGGCTTGCCATTCCAAGGTCCAAGATGCCCTACAGTTGATTGCAGAAGTTTTAAATTCATGCAATCCACTCTGCGTCTGTTCCATCCCTTCTTCGAAGTATTTTGAGAACACATTGACTGTGAGAGGGTTTGTGTGTCAATGTTAGAGTGTTTGGGGCCTTGGTTTTTT
>QLPG01002459.1:0-12199 GCA_003314385.1 Gomphus sp. MG54
TCATTACGGTCCCACATTTGCTGCGTATGTTTGCACATTCTTTTATCGATGTAAGTTTTCATCCTTTTGCCCAGGTATTTCCTTCAGCAGAATGCAGCCATTGACAATGGGACCATATCTGGAGTTCCTATCAACCTCAAGTTTCTTGGCGTCGGCGATGGCCTCACGGTAAGCATTCGACATTATAAGCATATCTCACCATTAAGTCGTTCATATTTCCAAACAAGGATCCACTTAATCAGTATCCAGGTGATTGTTCCTTTTTCAACAGTCTTCGTAGCTCTCATATCAAATTCGAGGTTACATGACATACGCCGCTACGAACAGCTACCATCCGCTTGTCTCCTCTTCAGTCATTAATAAGGCCAATACGAGCTTCTTCCAGAGCGGCGGATGCAAGGACCAGGTTGGCACACATTTTGTGTGATCCTTGATGTACCCAGTGCGAACCTTGAACTTCAGATTACGAACTGCTATAATAGTGGTTCAACATCTGTCTGCTCGAATGCACAGTCTTTCTGTAACAATAGGCAAGCTATATAAAATTTCTCTCGCATTCCGGACTACTCTAATGTATGGGTTATTATAGGATTCTCTCTCCACTCGCAGGGAATTGGGATGTCTACTATGTGCCCACTGCAAACCCTGATCCGTAAGGTCAACTTTTATTTTCTCTATCCTTCTGAGGCCTTTTCCCCAGCTATCCTGCAACTCTCACGCCGTACCTTACTTCAAATATCACCTCGAATATTGGCGCGGAGAGTACCTGGCAGGAAACAAATTTTAATGTCTACAATAATTTCGCACAAACAGGGGACTGGATGACGAATTCTCGTCTTGACTTGCAGACCGTCATCGACGCAGGGGTATGAATTTGTTCCAACAATAGTGATTTGGTCGTTTATGTCACTCACTGTTTGGTGGCAGGTCAGGACAATTATATACGATGGAGATGCAGACTATATCTTGAATTATCAGGTCAGTTGCTTAGTCGGTGAAGATTCAAAAATTTATTTTTTATTGTTTAGGGAGTCGAAACCATGGTATACTTTGTCGTGTCTGTGATACCAAGTTCATTCTGATCCCAAATTTTTGCTCGTATACCCTAGGTCAATGCACTTCAGACCAAGTTTACTGCTGAATATCACGCAGAGTCTTTCTCTGATTTCTACGTTGCAGGCCAGGTGGCAGGCTTGTACAAAAATGCTGGCACGTTCTCTTATGTAAGTTGATTAATAACGTTTCAGAATACCCTGTAATTACACAATCACCAGGTAAGGATATTCGGAGCAGGTCATGAGGTTCCGGCGTATCAATTTGGAACCCTCGAGAGGGGTCAGGCGGCGTTGCAGATGTTCTCGCAAATCATGTCCAACAATTCGCTGTCTTCGACTTGACATCTCATTCTGGCATGTATTTATTACCTCTCTCAGAAATAATACCTATGAATATTACGATAGTGTAACTTGTTGTTTACGAAGAAAAACCCAATTGATTGATCGGCGCCGCCGTCTAACTGCTTTGCACACGTTTGAGCGACTTTGCTATCGTTGACCTACCTTTTTTCCAGCATATCTTTTCTATCACCAGCTACACATGCCCGTTGGTTCAAAATTCAATTATAATCGCTATTGGTATTTTATTACCCTCTTGTGTCATGTTTCTTTGTGTGAAATTTGAGCCACACCATATTATGGTAACCCGCACAACCTTTTGAAAAGTGTCACGGCATGTCACAGCACAGTTACTAAGGTAGCGGACAAACGGTTTCCGCTAAGGTCACGTGATGTGACAGTCACGGTCACAAGCGCAAAATTTTTTGTCATTGAAAAAAAAATTTGTATTCTGCTACAGAGGATGGCAATGTTTTTTGGAAATAATAATTGAGATACATTATATATAACATCAGGCTTGTCTGACTTAGCTAAAATAGTATCTGGCATGATGCCAGATCCTTGTGCAAAATGGTGGATGTGACAGTTGAGTCATGTGACCTTAGCAGAAATGGCTGGCTGCAACAATAATATCCTACCTCTACCTTACCTGTGGGAATGTCTTTCTATATATGGAATATTTCCTTATATAGGTGATTACATCAGTGCAAAAATTTTGTGATCGAAATTTTTTTGACAGTGTCAGACTGCTTAAAAAATGTGTTTATGAATTTTGAGAAGATGTTTGAAAGTTTGGATATACTACACTTGCAATAGTGAGTTTTTTCAAAAATTAAAACCAACAATATGTACATATAGTTCCATCCCATTGATCTGTGGTCTCAGAATAATTTTTTTGTCAATGCTGCCAGATCCTTGTGCAAAATGACAAGCGTGACACTTAAGTCACGTGACCTTAGCAGAAACCGTTTGTCCGCTACCTTATCTTCTAGAACACTCAATACTGGATGTGTCATAAATGAGCAAAATAAATACTATTTTATGAATTTTATGAAACTCATGAATTTTACAAGATATGAATGAACCAAAAAGCAATATGTATTATCATAATGTCCCTGAGTTTTCTTACAATTTTTCTGTACAGATCTGACCATTCCAGCATGCAATACACTATTTCAAAGTGATCTCCATAATAACCAATGTTTATGACTACCTGTTTCAACATGATACTTGAGATCAATCAATACTGTTTTTGTGGTATTTTTCCATAATTTTCCTACTCCATATTCAACTTCTATTGCATTTCTGTCCTGGTGTAGTGTATGCCTGAGATGAGGCACCCATGTGGAAGTACTGTTGGACATCATAAGTTCAGGATTGAGGTCATGTGGGACCACATGTGATCATATGGCCATGCTACTTTATTGAGCATACTCAGCAATGGTGAAGTATTATCATATCTAGTACTGGCTATTAGATGCTATAATACTGTATTCATTATTGGTAGAGAGTGATATTATTTACAATAAGCCTTGCTATAGGAGAAGTTTCCAGGGAGATTAACTCCTCAAACAATGCTTTATATGATTAATGACACCAAAAACCTTAATTTTCAACCTCCACTTACCACATCATGGGTTCAGTCATTAAGAGGCATTCTTCACGTCTTTCCTATTATAAGTTTACATGTCTTTTACCACCATGTTCCATACTTATGGTCTATGATCCTCATTTTGATTGACTATAAATTCTGCTCATCTTTTATGTATTCTCCATTCAGAAAATCAACTTAAGCTATGCATATACACCTCAGTCCCTAAGTCCTCATCTATGTTCAGTCCTGACATTCTTAGACCCCTACTGAATAACCATCCAAAATCCAGTAACAGAACAGAGAGGGAGGCATAACATATGTAAAGCTAAGTTATGTCTACCTTGGCTCATTGGACTATGCCAAAACCTTGGTACCTCAGTTTAATAAGTGTTTGCATCAGTCTTAACAATAGGGGAGTAAGTCCAAAAATGGAAAATAGTAAGAAATGGAAATGAAACAGGATTACAAGTATTCTATGTTGGGTCAATATTAAGCTGTTGATTTAAAGGATACTAATGCAATAATGCCTTTGATCAGGTATGGGTGGATGGGTAGATTCAGCTTGGTCCAATGAGCTGAACAGATGTGGCTGTAAAGGCAACCCCTGTAGTACCTGTAGGCCATCATACAGTGCCTAGCAAGGGGGAATTCTTAAGTGTCAATTACTAGATTATATACATAAGGGAGGGGGTCTCACCTAGCAAGGGGGAATTCATGAGAGGGAATCTTAGGTCCCTTGCTAGTAAGTCCTACACTCTATATACCCTATGCCCACACCCAGCTTCTTCAATATATTCTATCCCTTGCTTGAGTCTGGAGGTATACAGGTCCAGATATTAGCAGGTCAAACTCCCAGTACTTGAGCCAGGCTTTGGTCTTTTGGTTCGATACTTAGTGGAGTTGTTAAGTACTAAAGGTACCAATGTCGTGTGATCTTGGCACTAGTGTGATAGTGCTTTGAACATAATGCAGGTGTGGTTTGGCTCAGTCCAGTGAGCCAAGCAGATGTGGCAGGTTTTAACATACTCATGCATTGTGCTCTCTTTCTGTGAGGCCACTAGATTTTAGAAGGTGTTTGAGAGGGTGCCAACAATGCTAGCCTGAATGTAGAGGAAGGACAGAGAGGCAAAGAAGATATACAAGTCTTTGTTGATCTTCTGAACAAAGAATACTGTTACAGCTCGGTATTGCTGATGATGAGGACAGAAGGTGGTCAAGTCCTGTAGACTGTTCGGGGTGGCTAGGCTTTAACATGCTCGTATGTTGTGCCCTGCTGTTCCATGCATGCTACTGATTTTGGACAGAAGAGTGACATAGGAAGATGCCAAGGATGTTGGCCCAAGTGAAGGACTTTAGGCAGAAGGGAGGCAGATGAGGGGGATGTAAATCAAGTTGATATTCAGAGTGAGGAATTATCTACATACATCTACTACTTATATAGGTTAAGAAGCAAGATGTAGAACAGGGTGGCATAAGAAATGGAGAATAATAAGGTATGAAGGATCATGTGGTGGTATTGTCCACAGTAATTAAGAATAGAATAAGAAATGTAATCGAGAATAAAATAATGAAAGATGGCTGAGAATAAGATAATAAGAGAGTGGATGAGAATAGAACAATGAAAAAATGGCCGAAGATAAAACAATAGGGCCGTGACCGAATCATTAAAGGAATAATAAGTGTTTCTGAGGGAAATGGGTAAGGGAATGGTTGGGAAATGAGAGACTAGAAGGGGATAGGGGGGATGGGATGAGAGGGGTGGTCCAGATAATGTACTGGACATGCCAAACTGAGGCCACGTGATGGTGAGGAGTGATGTAGGTGAGGGTTGGTCGGTCGGTATTGCTGAGTGAACTAGGACTCAGTATCATGGACTTGACAGTATCCCCCCTCTAGTAGCTGAACCTATGAAGCCAGTAGGCAGAGTTTTAAAATAGAGTTCTGGGTGCCGGTGTGACATCATGGATTGTTTGGGGAAGTTTCCAGGCTCTTCATCAAAATACCATATCCATACTCCCATTAAATGATCCATGAATCATAAAAAAATGGACACCATAACCGACGATGAGAAAGAACAACTCAAGCAAAATCGACTTGAACGACAACATCAATGGGAGCAAGTGGTGGAGCGGGCAGTGAGAGAGGCTGTAGAGGCCCAAAGAAAGGCAGATGAGGAAGCTGCCAAAAAGGCAAGAATGGAGGTAGAGAAGGCAAAGGAGGTTGCTGAAGATGCATCTGAGATGGCAGCCAAAGCCGCGGAAATGTCCCATCTGGCCCGGGAAGTATGTATATACAGTTACCAAGTGCTGGTTGACAACAATAGATACTACAGATGGGATAGGACTTAAGGATGAGGTGTCTACCACACATAAGGAGGAGGAAAAGAAACCTATTGAAATTTGAGGCTGACTCACATGGCCATAGCTTTACATACAGCTACCATAAGAGATTGTAACATGGCAACTCATTTTGGATTATTGAATGCAGGCTTCAACATTTGTAATAGAATGAGCAAAATATATTATTTTATGATTTTTATCAAAACCCATGCTCCTTATAGGATATGAACAATCCAAATAATCAAAGTGTATTTCTACTGTATTCCTACAATTTTCTGCAATTTATACATATGGTCTCAACCATCCTGGCATGCATATATACATGCAAATATGTATTTCAAGCCAATCTCAGTGATTATTGATTACTACAATTATTTGTTTCAATGATATACTCAAGAGTTATGAATAGTATTTTCCTGGAATTTTTACACATTTTCCCTCTAAGTAATTCAACTTCTATTGCCCTTATTGTATGCTCAAGATGAGGCACCCATGTAGAGGTAATTTGGGTGTCATGTGTTTGGGATTGGTATCACATGGGATCACATGGGATGTCACATGCCTGTATAGGATATTGAGCATATAGGACGTTGATAGACTATTGTGGCATTTGGTGCCAGTTATTATATGCCATAATAATCTATTATTTACTAAGAGAAAACCAGAATTTTTATGATGAGAATTGATTTATTATTTGAGAATTGGAGTTTACCACTAGCACATCTATGAATGCTAAGGGTGCTTAATTGTCAAAACACTTCCTCCTCCATTATAGTGTAGTAGACTTCCTTGATACAGGATAACTCCTTGATACAAATTGATTTTCCAGAGTCTATTCTTGTTTTGGTGATATAGGTTTTGCACAAAGAATCTGTTAACAGAAACAGGCATCAGGCCCAGCGGGAGCATAGGGGCTAGGGGAGCTAGGGCCGGTACGCCATCTCATGGTTACATACCACATTTCTTCTTTTCCTTATCTTCATGCATGGCCTTGATGGCCGATACATACATAAACCATCATGGACTTTCCTTGAACCTCAGCTGTTACACTTTCATGTCCGTCTGAGGTATGCATACTTACTTACTATGAACCACTAGTTACACTTTTGTGTCCGTCTGAGTTAACTGCGCTGCTGTTTTCAGGTTATGGGCCCCAGCCGAACTTAGACAGACACAAAATACAACAACGTTGAGGCAATCCCTCTACCAACACTTTACCATCATCTATCCTACAATGACATCTACAAAGAACACCACAGGTTACTCCAACCCACCGATCTTCACTGATGAGGAGAAATTCGACGGCACCAACTGGCTAGACTGGAGCGAGGCGATACTAGTCGCCACCTGCCTCCGGGGCGCCAAGGCCTACCTCAAGGGAAACATTACTATTCCCACTACCACTGCACTAGTCACACCCACAATGGCCGAGACACCTTGGACATCACCCACCCCCTCCTTCGACGAATACGATGTTCATGACACCTGGACAATGGCCCTATTATGCTACAACATCAAGAACCCCACAGGCCTTGGTGTCAAAACTGATGGCACCACAGCAGAGGCCTGGACCTCCCTAGTATCCCAGTACAAGATCACGAGTGACCTTGCACTTGTCAATGCACAGCGGGAACTACGTGGGATAATCTATCACGATGGTGATGATCTCCTTGCCCATGTTGCCAACCTCTGAACGAAGTGGGTGAAGGCAAATTCCATTGGGGCAGCGATCAAAGACACCGACTTTTGCATGATACTCTTGCAATCACTACCAGCATTGTGGGACTCTCTTGTCGCAACCCTTGATGCCTACAAGTCCTTGGGAGACGTCATAGCATGCATCACAATGCATTGGGACTGCATCAACCGCTCAGCTAAGGTCACAACCCCTAACACATCGGCGATCACACTCAAGGTGGACACCAAACGGGCAGCCCGGAACCAACTCATCTGCACCAACAAGAACTGTGGCAGATGCGGCCACCTCATCACAGACTGCTACTGGGAAGGAGGAGGAAAAGAAGGTCAATTCCCACCCGGCTTCGGACGAAGAGGGGGCGCAACAGGTTCTGCATTGCTGACGGTCAGCCCCACATCCTCGTCCTACACCCAAACCACAGCGAAGGCAGCAGACACTGAGACCGCATATGCGCTGATAGCGGCATTCACTCCTCAGGATCAAAGGGATACCCCGCCCACGATCCATTACAGTGACAGACCCCACCACCAACTGGAAGAAATGACCGCGTACCTCATATCGGACGATACTGAGACCATTGTACCTAGAGTGTCACACGTACCAGAGGAGACAGACGTTCGGGCATTAATGGCAAATGTAGATGACTACAGTGTACTCACATATGCAGACTCTGGAGTGAGCGATCACTGCTTCGGAAATAAGAATGATTTCTCCTCCTACATCGAGTTTCCTGAGGCATGAGAAGGACAAGCTGCAAGCAAAGGGGCACGCTTCAAGATCCTAGGTAAAGGAACCATGATCAAAGAGTACCACTCCAACGGGAAATCTACCAAACTCACTTTCCAGAACGCTCTCCACACCCCCGACTTTGCAGCCAACCTAATATCCATCAGCCATTTTGATATTGCAAACTTTACAGTCCTCTTTGGTGCCGGAGAAGCCGTATTCAATGATCCAATGGGCAAGGCCTTCATATCAGCAAAGCGAGTACGGGGAATGTATGTCCTACCTGAAGTGCCCCTAACAGCAATGCCAGCGAGATCTCACGAGAAGCCGGTAACGATTGACGGATGGCACCGCCGTTTTGCACATGCGGGAATATCAGCGATACGAGAGCTCAAGAGCAAGAACCTAGTTGACGGACTGGACATCACTGCTGGAGAGAGCCTACCAGGATCATGTGAGGATTGTATTTATGGGAAGCAAGCCTCGAGTCATATGATGAGGTAGTTACACCCGAACTGGAGGCACTGGAGCGAGTCCACATTGACCTTTGGGGACCATCAAGAGTCCAGTTGATCGGGGGAGCGAACTACATGATGTTGTTTACCGACGGTGGGTCATCATTCAAGAAGCCATACTTCCTATCAGAGAAATCAGCGGATGCAACCCTCCAAGCCCTGAAAGACTACAAGGTGGAAGCAGAGAGGCAGACAGGCAAGAGGCTGAAGATAATACGAGTTGACATGGGGAAGGAGTTTATCAATAAAGCGACAGAAGACTTCTGCAGGAAACATGGAATCATCATTGAGTCAACTACACCATATGCACATGCCTCTAATGGAGTCTCAGAAAGGGCAAACCAAACGGTCATTACAGGTGTGTGATGCGTACTCAGTGACTCTGGAATGAAACCGTCACTCTGGGAAGACGGCGCGTCATACGTTATTTACACACTTAACCTCATACCCTCATCACGTCACAAGGGGAAGGTACCAGCCGAAGCGTGGATGAAGAAAAGACAAGATGTATCGCACCTTAGACCCTTCAGATGCACGGCATATGCAAAGGTCCCTAAGGAGGTTAACCCATCAAAATTGAGCCCAGCATCAGTCAAATATTACCTTATCGGGTACTACGGCCACGACAGCTACAAACTCTTCGACAAAAACTCTGGGACATTCATAAAGAGTCGGAATGTCATCTTTGAGGAAGGGTGGGGAAACCGAATGCTCCCCATACCACACGACTACTCCCCTGAAGACTTTCAGATATTCCCAGAGGAACCACCCTGTTTAGAACCTTCAGACGTGATGAAGACTGCCACTATGGGACAAATCATATGCAATGTCATACCTATTGCACCAAGGCATAAACCAACGGATGTACCACACGAGAATCTCCCAGAGCCAAGACAAGCCACCGTACCACAACCAGCATGCCAAATGCAACTCGCCGCCGCACAAACCACAACATTACGATGCTCCACACGCAATGTCACCCAAACAACAGCAGCATGAGAGTCACGCAAATCAGAAGAAGACATAGCTGCAGCCAGACAGGGTAATGAGGCCTGGGCAATGGATAAGAGTGCAACCGCGCATGCAAACTACACACATACTCGGCCTACAGACCCCGACCATGACCCAGACTTTGACATGGTAATGGCCCTCCTAGCATCCACCAACCCGAGTCTAGATACCTTCCTACTGAAATCTTACGCTGATGCACTCAAGCAGCAGGACCTCTGGATGCCGCCAATGGAAGCAGAAATGAAGAACATGGAGGATAAGGAGGTCTTCACTAAGGTCCCACGTCCAAAGGACAGGGAAGTCATTGGCTCAAAATGGACTTATGACCTGAAGTACGACTCACTGGGTAGAGTCGCCAAGAGGAAAGCACACCTTGTTGCAAAAGGCTTTACACAGATACTGGGACTCGACTTTGAGCAAACCTACACCTCTGTCACCCGCTTGGAATCAGTACGGATGGTGAGCGCAATCATTGCGTTCTATGACTTACGACCTTGGCAGGTCGACTTCATCGCCGCATACTTGAATAGCAAGAATAAATTCCTACTCTACATGGAACAAGCACCCGGTTTCATCACTCCAGGGGAGGAAGACTTGGTAAACAGAGTTGATAAAATAATATATGGCATGATGCAAGGGGCGCATGACTGGGAGGATGAACTGGATGGCACGTTCAACGTGCTTGGATACTATAGATCCAAGGCAGACCCATGCGTACGACACCGGCTCGTCAATGGGGAATACACATTATCATGCACCTATACTGACGACATCCTAGGAGGATCAACATCCACACCTGAGGAAGCCAAGGCAATAGGGGAGCTTGAGAACTGCTACGACATCAAGAGGATCGAGGAGCCCGGCGGTGGAAGGTATATCCTCGGCATGAGCATGAACCGGGATGATGACACAGGTACTATCACCCTTTCCCAACATCCCTACTGTAAACGACTCCTGGAGAAGTTCGGGATGAAGGATTGTAACGCTAAGGCTACTCCACTCCCTACCAGTATCACACAGACCGACCTCGATATCCCACCCACCGACAAGGACACGCACTTCATGATGGACAAGCCATACCGGGAGGCACTCGGGTCCATCATGTGGCTACAGGCTGCCACCCGCCCTGATCTCTCATTCGCAGTCAACATGCTCGCACAGTATCAATCAAACCCAGGACCGTGACACTGGAAAGCACTACAACATGTCCTCGCATACATTAAAGGGACTATGGACTACAAACTTTCCTACTATCGGAACTCGAACGAAGGGATTAAGCCAATCGGGTTCGCAGACTCAGACCATGCGGGAGACGAGACGACTTACAAATCGACCTCGGGATACGTCTTCAGTATGGCAGGCGGACCAGTCTCCTGGAGCTCAAAGCGCCAAGCCACGATCGCCCTCTCAACAATGGAGGCAGAGTATATAGCACTCAGTAGAGCATGCCAACAGCATACGTGGATATACTCTTTCATGAGCGAAGTAGGCCTGGAGCAGGAACGACCTGGGATTCTCTACAACGACAACGCCGGAGCAGTCGCACTTACTGAGAATGCGAAAGGACACGCAAAACGCAAACATATCCACGTACGCCACCACTATGTCCGAGAGAGGGTAAATGAAGGGGACATCAAAGTCATACACGTTTCCTCGGAAGACAACAAGGCCGATATATTCACAAAGCCCCTACCACGAACTCTACACGAGCGTAATGTCAAAGCACTAGGACTACTTGGACCCGAAGCCATCTAGGGGAGTGTTAACAGAAACGGGCATCAGGCCCAGCGGGAGCGTAGGGGCTAGGGGAGCTAGGGCTGGTATGCCGTCTCATGGTTACATACCACATTTCTTCTTTTCCTTATCTTCATGCATGGCCTTGATGGCCAATACATACATAAACCATCATGGACTTTCCTCGAACCTCAGCTGTTACACTTTCATGTCCGTCTGAGGTATGCGTACTTACTTACTACAAACCACTAGTTACACTTTCGTGTCTGTCTGAGTTAACTGCACTGCTGTTTTCAGAATCTACTACATAGTAGCAACATTTAAGCCAAACCACATAAGAGAGGGAGAAGAATTACATTCAGCAGGAATTTATTTTCATCTAAATTTACTTAATCTTGATAACATGCAATCTTAAATCAGTGATCACTCACTCAATGCCAGAAGTGTTAAGGATTTGATATTCAGCCCAAACATCTCTTCTCCTTATACCTGACAACCAGGACCTGATGGTATTAGAGAGAGGGTATGGGTTCTATTCATTATTATCTCTGATATCTGCCTTTGATAGGAGTTTGAATTTGCCATTGTATTTCGCTGTTGTGTGACTCTGTGACCTCAGCTCTTTTCCAAGAGACTGAGGTATGAGTTCAAGTATATTCTGATATTTCATACAATTGTTAACTGTTCTTTTAGATAGTATTTCAGGTAGCTAATTACTTCTAATATGAGCTCTTTTCCAAGAGACTGAGATAGTATTTCAGTCTATCTATTTCACAAGAAGCCTGCCCCTACCCCGTCCCCAAAGTTCACGAAAAACCTACCCCTGTTCGAGTCGCACCCTAAAAACTCTGGCACTGGAATGTTCTCCCACGTGGCTTGGATTCAGGAAGACAACTAGCTGATGTATACCTCCTCAACCTTTGGGAATGGCTCAGCATTGAGCTTCTTGGCCAGCAACAGAAGAAGCGAATGAGGATGTCGTTATGGATCCGGCATTGGGAGGTAGTGCGGACATGCATGCATATGCAAGCCCTACCCAGTCATCAGTCATATCAAGCCCCCTCTCCACCACTTTCCCCGAGTCCTGATCTTTCCATCTTGTTCCAGACAAATCCTCCATTAAGCCCCGATTAAATCCTTTGTGGTAGGGGCGTTCACCGGCTGCAAAGGGTACATCTTTGAGAGTG
>QLPG01002464.1:0-16481 GCA_003314385.1 Gomphus sp. MG54
CTACCCGTCCGACCCCTTCGGCTTTCCCGAGGCCTGTCAGTATGTACGGTTCCTGACAGGTGAGCAAAATAAATGTTGTATAATATTCTTCCTAACAATTTGTAGTTTATTTCATTTAGGTAGTTATTTTCAAATAACACTTAGTGTTTAACCACATTGAGGAGTTTATTTCATTTAGTCTGTGTCCCTTGTGTTCCTACTCAAGTTACACTAATATATTAGAGCTCATTTCCCTTCACGGTTATGGGCCCCGGGGATAAATCAGACAAGTTAATGGCTGTGGAGAAGTTGTCTACTGATGGCTCCAACTGGCCATTATGGAAAGCAACTCTTCTAAGCTATTTTTAATCCAAAAGCCTTCTCAAACACATTGATGGCACAGCCGTCAGACCTCCAGATCCTCCTACATTTCCCAAAGGCCATATCCTCACAGACGATGAGGAGATCCAATCAGATAAGACTGAGGAGAGGCTGGAGAAGTATATGTCAAGGGAAGGTCAGGTCAAAGCTCAACTCATCGTTTCTGTGTCAGAGTCCTTGGCCATGATGCTTCAGAAGATGAAGACTGCAAAGGAGGCATGGGATGCGTTAGTCACTGAGATGATGAGGAAGCCCAAGATGGTTGTTGTAACTCTTCAGCGCCAGCTCTGGAACATTAAATGTACCAAGGGCGATGACCTGAGGGACCATCTAGACAAAGCCCAAGACCTCTACGCACGGCTCAATGAAATGGGAGCCACCATCTCTGAGACAGAGTTTATTGACATCATTCTTGCCTCATTGCCACCCTCTTATGAAGCCGTTATGAATTCCCTCACAACTTTGCTTGAGGAAATGGGTGTGCCTTTAGACCATGCTAACATTATCAGGTCTTGAAGGCACAATATGATAGGCATAAAACCCTGTCAATTTCCCAAGAGGAGCAAGTTTTTGTAGGGACGTCTACCAAACTGGTACCAACTGGGCAGATAAAGATATGCTCTAACTGCAAGAAAAAAGGTCATTGTATTGAGACCTGTTGGGCAAAAGGGGGCGGAAAAGAAGGCCAGGGGCCAAGACAGAAAAAGCATGCAAAATTCACATCCAAAAAGAGAAAAGGGAAGGCTAAAGCTACTACGGCTGAAGACAAAATCTCATCCGAAAATAATGATGAGGAGTCCACCACATTCAACAACTTCAACCCAATGGCTCTTATCAGTGATCCTTCAGGATCAGTCATTATATTGGACACCGGTGCCAGTTCACACATGATGCTGCACCGAAATATTCTACAATGCTACCACGTATTCCCAGAGCCGTGTAAGATTCATGCGGCCGATAAGGGTGTGTTTGAAGCCCTAGGATCTGGCCAGCTCATCTTACATATAACAGCAAATGGGAAAAGAGCATCTATAATATTAAAAGATATGCTCTATGCACCGTCAATTGCCTTTACCCTGATCTCAATAGGCCGCTGCAACAATGCGGGTTATCAGACCGAGTTCGCGCATCAAAAATGCATAATTAAAAATTCACTTGGCAATGTATTGATGCAAGCCCCTAAAGTTTGTGGCCTATATCGCTTAAATGATGATTCATCAAACCATTCCACTCATATATGCCTCTCGGCCATGGAGGTCCATAAAAAAACTAGGACATATCTCAGAAAAATCAATGAGATATTTACTTAGCCATGGCATGGTGACAGGCATTCATCCAAGCTCTATAAATGACAAAATTTCCTGTGACACGTGCATCAAATCCAAGATGACATGCAAACCTCTTCCCAAAGAGTCAAGTGAAAGATCGAAGAAACTTGGGGATAAAGTCTACACCGATGTCTGGGGTCCTGCTAGGCACCCAACCATTGACAAAAAAATCTATTACATCTCATTCACAGATGACTATTCCCAGGAATCGGTTTTATATTTAATGAACTCAAAGGACCAGGCGTTTCAGAAGTACAAACTTTATGAAGCGATGCTACTTCACCAACAGGACATACATATAAAGGTGCTCGTATCCGATCGAGGAGGCGAGTATACTAGTAGCAAATTCGAAGATTATCTAGCTAAACAAGGCACGCAACATCTACTAATGGTGCATGACACTCCCGAGTCGAACGGTGTAGCCGAAAGGCTAAATCACACCTTAGTAGAACATACACGTGCCATGTTGATTGAGTCTGGTCTCCCCAAAACATTATGGGGGTATGCGATCCAACATGCTAATTATCTCAAGAATCGCACATACACACGAGCTTTACCCAATAAAATGCCATATGAAATGATCCATCACAAAAAACCCAACTTACATGATTCACACACATGGGGAAGAAATATCTACGTAAAAATTAAGCAGGGAGACAAACTACTACCAAGAGCTAAAAACGCCAGGTGGATTGGTTATTCTACGCATAGCAATGGTCATTTTATCTATTGGCCGGATTCCGGGAAGGTAACTACTGAGCGCGATGTTCTGTTTAATGAAGAACCAAAACTAGCCCCAATCTTACTTACCGAGGAAACGCCGGCATTCACCCATACATGAGGTAAAAATACTCAACCGTCACATCCAATCGTGCCAGTGCCTGTATTACCTGCCGTGCGTGTTCTGCTCGAAGAAATGAGCGATGACGAGATGAAATATGCCCCAGACACCAGTCTCAAAGATCTGCAACCGGGTCAACAGGGTGTTACCGGCTCGAGGGAGCGCAAGCCGTTGAGAAGGAGTGCATGCATACACCTCCAACAAGAATGGCCTGCCGATGACCCAATAGAAAAACCATTATTTATTCATGAAACTAGCACACTGTTTAGTATGCTAGCACAAGAGATATACCCGGACGGCTGTTAGCGCGACATCACCGCAAAACAATGAGTTCACAAGTGAAAAATTCAACTTACCTGCCAATGCCGATGAAGCTTTAGTTAACCCAATATGGAAAAGATCTATGAATAATGAATATAACGCTCTAATCAAAAAACAGACATGGGATCTTGTCAAACCACCTACTGATGCTAACATTGTTGACAGCAGGTGGACATTCATTCAAAAAAGAGACTCACAAGGGAAGATCTATAAAGCTAAATCACGCATTGTAGCTCAAGGATTCATGCAGAGCTTTGGCATTGACTATGATGAGACATACGCTCCAGTTGTCCATCTATCATCCTTGCAAACGATATGTGGGATCGCAGCCAGGAACGACTGGCCCATCCACCAAATGGACGTCGATAACGCTTACATAAATGCACCACTCAAAGAGCCTATTTATATGAAGCAACCACACGGCTATGAACACGGAACCCAAGATCATGTACTCAAATTAAAAAGAGCCATGTACGGACTTAAACAATCCGGACACGAATGGTATCATTGCCTATCCAGCACATTAAAAAGTCTTGGATTCACAATATCAGCCTCGGATGCCGCTGTATTTTACAGACATGGACAAAAAGGGCACACGGTCATAGCTGCAGCTACAGATGATCTCACAATTACTGCTGCTAACTTGGCAATTGTAGACAAAATTAAGCATGATCTCTCTCAGATCTTCAAAATAAAGGATCTCGGCGAAATATATTGGTTGCTCAACATGAAAATCGAACGCAACCGAAAATCACGCACGATCACCTTTTCTCAACTGGCGTACATCGAAAGAATTGTTAGCCGGTTTGGTCTACAAAATGCCAAAACACACGCAACTCCTATAGATCCAAATATCAAGTTATCTAAAGACCAATGTCCAAAAACCAATAACAAAAAACAAGAAATGAAAACATTCCCATATAGACAAGCTATCGGCTCGTTGATGTGGGCCGCAGTTGTGACACGTCCGGATATCTCATTTGTGGTATCACTACTCTTGCAATTCCTAGATAACCCAGGAAAAATTCACTGGGAGGCAGCTAAGAGAGTACTTAAGTACCTAAAAAGAACTAAAGATTATAAACTGGTACTAGGCAGAAACCACGATGGACTTGTCAGATATGCCGATGCCGATTGGGCATCTCAAGATCACCGCCATTCGATTTCAGCATACCTTTTCCAAATTGATGGCGGATCGGTTTCCTGGAGTTGCCAAAAACAATCAATCGTAGCATTATCTTCAACAGAGGCGGAATTCATTGCGCTTACACATGCAACTAAAGAAGCACTCTGGATATGCCACTTGATCACCGAAATATTTCAACCTATTCAATCCCCAATCAATTGCGACAATCAATCCGCGATCACCATCATGCACAGAAATCAACAACACGCATGGACAAAACACTTCGACATCCGACTATATTTCATTCACGATTCACTCCAAAACAACGACATCATCATTCAATACTTACCGACCGATGAGATGTTAGTGGATATCCTTACCAAAGGCCTACCTGGCCCGAAAGTGAAGATAATTACCCCAAAATTGGGTTTATATTAGGCTTGAGGGGGCGTGTTAGGGTTATTTCAGGAGTTCAAGCCAAACATAAACTAAAAAAAATATTGATTCTCCTCATTTGTTGATGGGAATCTATCGGTATAATTTTCCTTTTATTTTTCCTTATTTTTTTCTTTTCACTTTTCTGTATTTTTATCGACGCAAACGTCGTATGTTGGTTCCATCCAGAAGTTGCCGGCGCATTCCAACGTTCGTTACTTCTCCACTCCCAGTCAGATATGACATCACCGGGAGTATAGTATATGCGCGCTCTCACCACGCATTGACATTTCTCTTCTCCTCAGTGTTTAACCACATTGAGGAGGTGAGCAAAATAAATGTTGTATAATATTCTTCCTAACAATTTGTAGTTTATTTCATTTAGGTAGTTATTTTCAAATAACACTTAGTGTTTAACCACATTGAGGAGTTTATTTCATTTAGTCTGTGTCCCTTGTGTTCCTACTCAAGTTACACTAATATATTAGAGCTCATTTCCCTTCAACATGTCACCCCTCAATGTCACAGAGGAGATCAAGATTGGGAATAGTATTTCTGTTCTCACTTTTCATGATCCTTGGACTTTCTTATATATTATAGGAATCTAGTCAACTCCTCATAGATTCAAAAGTAGTATAATGATCTTGTACATTCTGTGGTTCAGTCTTCAGTCAGATAATTGACTATGATTTTGACTAAGCTTCTGTCTGTGTATCTTAGACTTAATTTACATCCTCGCTCTTTACAAAATTAGGGTCCAGTGTGATCTGGTAGGCACAATACACAAGTTGAAGCCTAACCCTACTCTGAACCTCGCCATTGCTTTGACCTTGGAAATATTACATTTAATTATGACTACATTATCTTTTCATATCATAACACTGTTATAATGTAAAGGAATGATGTAGTCATAATAAAAATAATATCTCCCAAATGCAAAGCAATGGCAAGGTTCAGAATAGGATTGTTAGGAACCATACACCAGCATGCCCGACTATTCATTTCAGCCCACTCAGCCCACTTAGCCCAACTACACCCTCACTCACCTATCCAACTATTACACCCTCAGCCCATGGACTATATGCACCTCGTGTATCCATCTTGGCATCACATGCTCCTGTCAATTCACTCCACTCATTTATGTCACACTCCATAAGCACTTCATTTCCAAGCAATCTGTCACCATCTCTGAAGTTGGAGGCACCATGAATATCCCTAGTTAATGCAGAAGCATTTGTTCACACCTGGAAACTAGAAGGTTTGCAAGCCTTTCAACTCAACTGTGCAGATCTTGACACATATGCTCGAGGCTCTACTACGGTTGATTCTTCCAACAACCTGGATAGCATTAAACAGCATGTTCCAGAATTCTATCATGACTTCGCTGATGTCTTTAGTAAACAGCACGGTAATACACTAGCTCCTTATAGACCTTACAACCTCAAGATCAACCTCAAGGACAGCACTTCACCCCCTCTTGGCCCCATCTATTCCCTCTCAGTATCCGAACTCAAATCACTATGAGAATTCATCGATGAACACCTCAACATGGGCTTCATTCAACCCTCATGTTTGTCACATGGTGCCCCAGTACTATTCGTATGCAAAAAGGATGGCTCCCTGCGACTCTGTGTAGACTTTTGTGGTCTAAACAGAATTACAAAAAAGGACTGTTATCTACTTCCCCTTATTTCTGACCTCTTAGATGCACCCAAGAAAGCTCATATATACACCAAAATCGATCTGAGACTCGTTCAAATTGCCAAAGGGGACAAATGGAAGACAGCCTTTAGGACTCATTATGGATCCTTTGAGTGGCTTGTCATGCCTTTCAGTCTATCTAACACCCCTGCTGTATTTCAGCACTTCATGAATAACATTTTTGGCAACCTATTAGACAATTGCACCATCATCTACTTGGATGACATCCTCATCTATTCCAATGACAAATCCTCGCATATCAAACATGTTTGCAAAGTTCTTTGATGATTATGCAAACACAACCTTTACACTCAAGAAGACAAATGCTCTTTCCACCAAACATCTGTTGAATACCTCAGATATATCCTATCACCCGATGGTCTTACAATGGCAGAAGACAAAGTCAAATGCATCACTCAATGGCCCAAGCCACAAAAAGTCAAGGACATCCAATCATTCCTCAGATTTGCAAACTTCTATCGATGATTGATTTTCAATTATTCCTCCATTACAACTCCCCTTACTTGACTCACTCGCAAATGCCTGGTGTGGAACTGGAGTGAGGAGTGTAGAGATGCATTTAATAAGCTGAAACTGGCATTCACATCTGCCCCCATCTTAACTCATTGGACTCCTGATTTGCCCTTGATTGTGGAGACAGATGCATGTTATAGCCCATACCGCCAAACAAACCCACATTAAGCACCACAACCACCCGCACTGTTTCCGGAACCCTTCTGACTGACCCAAGCCTGAATAACCAATTTCCGGATGTCCGACATACATTCCAAGGTTCCACGATTCCGAACCTCCGAAGACTCGGAAGTCAAGGTTCCGTTACCTTGATAACTGACATGCAGGACCATCGCATACCTCACTCCCTTGTTCTCTCTTTTATATTGACCCCTTGTACTCCCTTTTCCCCTTGTTTTATGACCGGCAAAAATAGTACAAGGATAGTCGCATGTATATAGTCTTCCAGTCGACTAGACTGTGTATGAATATTGATTTAGTCTTCCACCAGTTTCCGATTCATTTCTGGCAAACTCCCGTCTCTTTTCCGAAATTAGGGACAGACGATCGAGGAGGGTGCAACACATAAGTTGAAGCCAAGTCCCGTTGACCTCGAACACGTACCATTCCGCAACCTACCCTAAGTTCCCAGTGCCTCCGCCCCCGTCCGTAGTCCGTCTGATCCCCGTCTTCGGTCTTCGGCCCCGTTACGGACCTTCGTGCTAACCCGGATAGCTCCTTCGGAAGTACTAGCTAAGTGCCTGACACGCGGACTTAACAATGCATCAGATTACGCTTTAGCAGCTATACTCTCTCAACACTCCCCAGATGGCGAGCTTCATCCTATCGCATTTCATTCCCAAACTTTCACTTCCCCTAAACTCAATTATGATGTTCACAATAAAGAACTGCTTGCAATTTTCAAAGATTTTCAAAAGTGGCATCATTACTTAGAAGGTTCTGGCAACCCTGTCAATGTCATCACTGATCATAAAAACTTGGAGTACTTTTGCATGACCAAGTTGTTGACTAGACATCAAGCTAGGTGGTTGGAATACCTTTCACAGTTTAATCTCCTCATTCATTTCAGACCAGGTTGTTTGGGCACTAAGCCTGATTTGCTCACTAGATGATGGGACATCTACCTTAAGGAGGGGATGAGCGACTATACCACCATTAATCCCCAGAACCTTCAACCCATCTTCTCTCAACATCAGTTGACCACATTCCTTCAAGCCACAAGCCTTGTCAAACCCATACTGAGGGCCTTGACTCTTATAGACACTGAGCGTATCCTGAACAACATTAAACATTATCTTCCCTCCAACTCCTTAGCCCAGAAACACCTTGTGAATAACAATGACCCAAAGTGGCAGACTAATTCCAACAGTCTGTTACTAGTCAAAGATTGCATCTACGTTCCCGAGGCACAAGACTTATGCTTATGCATGTTACAACATAAGCATGATCACATTCTTTCTGGACAAAGTGGCTCCAAACTCCTGGCTCAAGTTCTCAGTCCACAATGTACAACAAATTCCTGGACTTATATAATACTAATTACATAAATGGTCAGTTCAGAAGCATGACTTACATAATATTAATATTTTGTGACATGACCAGTCATGAAAGTACCAGTCGTGGGAATATTATATTTCTTTTATTGTAAAAGTAGTTACAATGGTGACACAATGACTCCACAGCCTTCCAAGGGATTCCAATACCTTCTGAACACCTCCACAAGCTTCATGAAGGAATTGCCTTATCAGGAGATTACATAATTAGCTTAGAATTAGTATAAAAGAAGCTAGTTTTGTAGCATAAAATAACAATCATTTTCACCCATCTTAATCCACAGGATTAAATAAGTGCCAGCAGCACTCTTATAAGTAGACTGAAGTCTGCTTAGGTAACTGGTCTGAAGACTGGAAGCCACACTCTACAACGAGTCCAAAGACTTGTTGACTAGGTTTATTCTGAAGAGTAAACCTTAACCTTGCTACTGAAGTGGCAGGCTACCCCTTTAAGAACTAAATCAAATAAAAATTAGAAAAGTGGAAATAAATCTAAACCAGTCTAGAACTAATAGTTTAACATCCGTAAACTATTAATTCTATACGTAACGAATGAGACGCCTGACAAGACCCCCCTTAAATATTCTCTTTGGACAAACAACCTGGATCAGAATCAATAAAGACACTTTGTACAGCTACAAGAGATTTCATTAATTCTTTATTGCAATACTCTAACAGACTAAGTGAATCTCCGGAGTATAATTTCTTAATTGGGTTCTCCATTAAAATAGCCTGTGCAGGTGTATTTTGTTGTCCTCCTGTATCTTGTCGGAGAACTTGACTTGCCTTGGTTTACACCAAAGTTTTGTCACAGCTTCTTGGGTTCTAAAACAGAGTTCACCTATAACAACGCTCCCAGTGCCACCACTGGAGTCTCGCCTTTCTTTGCCAACAAAGGCTATCATCCCAATTTCACCATTCATCCTGAATGCGACCTCGCTTTATCACAAGTACAAGACTTTGTAGTCGACCTGGATGAATTGCATCAGCAGCTTCGAACCAATATCCTCAATGCTTAACAAATGTACCAGACCTCAGCAGATGCTAAATGACTCCCATCTCCAGACTTTTCTATTGGCAGTCTCGCGTTTATCAAAGCCAAATTTCTCAGGACTATCTGTCCCACGAAAAACCTAGCTGAGAAGTTTTTGGATCCATTTGAAATCATTGCATGTCCCAATACTCACTCAGTTACTCTGAAACTCCCAGGCTACATGAACACAGTACATCCTATATTTCACATTTCAGTGCTCAAGCCAGCCTCTCCTAACCCCATTCCTAACCGCATTCAACCACCTCCACCCCCAGTCATAATCGACAGCAAAACCAAATTCAAGATATCTGAGATCCTCAACTTGAAAATCAATAATCGACGTATGGCATGCAAGTTGTTGTACTTAGTGTGGTGGGCAGGATACAAAGGCACAGATGAAGAAACTTTATAGCTCCTTGCAACAGAACTCAACCACACCTCAGAACTCGTTCAAGACTTTCACAAGTCATATCCATCCAAACCTGGACCATTACCCATTCCATAAGCACCTTGCAATTTCTCTTCCGTTAATTCTTGCTCATGCCGTTCATTATCACTCTTCGCATTTCAGTTCCATTCATTCTGTCTTCAAGTTCAAAAAGAAAACCCTCAATTCTGATTCATTCATTCCAACCCACAATTCAGCTTCTTCTTTCCACTTTCAAGTTCAACTCTCAGTTTCCATTCCATCATTCCTTATTCCAATTCAACTCTTAATTCCAAACCATTCAATTCACGTTCAAGTCCAATCCAAAAAAGAAGATACAATTCAAATCTCCACGCTATTCTACAATCCTAAGTCTACTTCTCCATCCTCCAAATTATCAAAGGCACTTTGTGGCTGTCTAGCCCCTATCACCCAATTCTCCCAAGTCCCATGTACCCTTGATGGCTCTGGTTCCAACTCCCTGTTCTCCGACCTCTGATACTGTATCTGCATCCTCAATTCCCTCACTTCACCTTGCAATTCCTCATTTGTCATTCAACTCTCCGACAGCTGGAACTTGTGTTCCACGAGCTCCTTGCAAAGTTCATTGACTGACTGTTGCAATTTGTGAAGGGCGGAGGTTAATGCAATGACCAGTGAAGGTGCAGGAGGTGCAGGAGGCACGACTCTGAGAGGAGGCATGACCACAGGAGGTGGTGAGGGAGGAGGTGGAGGGGATGGCATGGGCAGTGGTGGAGGTGGCAGAGGGATTGGCATAGGAGGTGGTTGTCAGGGACCGTATGCCAGCAAGCCGGCTATTCAATTCAGCCCACTCAGCCCAACTCCACTCTCGCTTGCCCATCCAACCATATGCCCACAGCCCACAGACTATATGCACCTCGTGTATCCGTCTTGGCGTCACATGCTCCTGTCAAATCGCTCCACTCATTTATGTCACATCCCATATGCTCGTTATTCCGTTCCATCTCCATTCACATTTCATATCCTTCATTTACGTTTCATTCCCTTTTCATCTATTCGCATTTCCGCTCAGTCCTTTATGTCCGATCTGCTATTACGTTCCTTAGGGTAACTCCATTGGGAATCTGAGTGACACATCACCCCCCAATGTCACATTATATTACCCTCCTGTCTTCTCTCTATGACATGATTTATCATGTCACAGTTATGCTATATAGTACCTACTTAGGTAAGGGTGATAGATCCTCACCCCTTTCTCTTTAGGATCTCTCTCACCTAATGTATGTATAATTCATAGTTACTACAACTTTTTAGATTTACTTTGCTGGATTTATGCTGAGTTTCAAAAAATGCCAGCTATGCTAACCAGCTCAGCATCTCTAGAATTTGGCATACTCCATTTGTGATATAAGGTCAATATAAGGTTTGAAATATGTCATATGGTGAAGGGGTGCCAAACTCCTAGACTACAGTTGTCACACTTGCTCACTGACTGCACAGCATAGCACCATACCAAAGCCACTGGCCTATCATAGATGCCACCTGACAAGACCCCTGACAACAAAAAAAAAACCAAAAGAAAAAAGAAAAAAAAGACTGACACATAAAGGCTGGCAGCTAATACTATGATATACCAGCAGACAAACCAGAACAAAGACTGACAGGTAAATTATGTATATATTCATTTTGTTGACAATGAACAGCACCATACCATACTAAAGTGACCAGCCAGGTAGGGCTGCAGGGCCACAGATGAGACCCCCAACTACAAAACAAACCAATAAAAAGGGAAAAAAAGATTGACATACATGGAGGCTGGTGGCTGATAATACTATACAAAATGAGAATGAAAGCCAAAAGGTGATTTTGTTTTCATTTTGTTAACAATGCTCACACCTCACCTCTCTGCACCTGCACCTACACCTGCTGCATCAAGATTGGGATGTAGTATTTCCGTTCTCACTTTTCACAATCCTCAGCTTTCTTAATCTATTATAGGAATCTAGTTGACTCCTATTAGATTTGAAAGTAGTATAAAGATCTTGTACATTCAGTAGTTCAGTCCTCAGTCAGATAATTGACTTTGACTCTTGACTAAGCTTTTCTCTGTCTCGCTTTTCTGAAATTAGGGACCAGTGCGATCTGGTGGGCACAACATACAAGTTGAAGCCATGCCCTGCTCTGAACCTCACCATTGATTATCTTTGGGAGATTTTATGTTTAATTACAATTACGTCATTCCTTCACATCATAACAAGGGTTAGGCTTCAACTTGTGTGTTGCATCTACCAGATTGCACTGGACTGTTATGAACCAACTCAGACCACTCTCCGGAACACCTTTCCGAGAACCTGACCGGAAAACCATGGTGTCTGACCCCAACATTTTCCACACTTCAGAAAACAAGGTTCCATACTTAGATAGCCCTAAACAACGCATACCTCACCCCTTGTTTTAGACCCTTGTATTTTTCCCACCCCCTTGTCCTTAGATAGTACAAGGACACACATGTATATAAACCACTAGTCGACTGGACTATTTGCCAGTACGAATATCAAATTAGTTCTGCGTCATAGTTCCGATTCAGTTCCAGTAACTCTCCGACTTTCCGAAATTAGAGACAGACAATCGAGGAGGGCACAACACATAAGTTGAAGCCAGCCCCTGCAACCTTGCACTACTCGAGCGACTAGTCGATCTACCTAAACCGCAAACAGTCCGAAGACCCACGCACCCTTACCCTTCCATCTCCCATCCGAACTGACCTCCGTAATCCGACACCCCGGAAACACAGAACTCCGAAGGATGTCGGAAGCCCTCAAGTAATTGTAGGACACTAGCTAAGTACCAGTAGGGAACGGCACGGGTCACCCACAGGTCAAATGTGGGTGACCTGCACCCGACCCATGGGAAACCCAAACCCGTCAACCCATGGGTTTTTTCCCACGGGTCGATGGGTGTCGGGTGCGCGCCGCACCCACACGCGACATACGACCCGCACGCGCCGTGCGCACACGCGACATACGACCCGCACGCGCCGTACTCGCGCGCGATGTACGACATGAACGCGCTGTACGCGCACGCGACGTACGACACGAACGCGCCGCACCCGGACGCGTGCGTGTCATACGTGTGAGTGTACGGCGCGTTCATGTCGGCGCATTAGTGTCGGCACGTTGATGTCGGCGCGTTCGTGTCGGCGCGTGCGTGTATGGCGTGTTTGTGTCGGCGCATGCGCGTGCGGCGCGTTGATGTCGGCCTGTGCGCGTACGGCGCGGTCGTGTCGTACGTGTGCGCATGCGGCGCGTGCGTGTCGTACACGCGTGCATAGTGGAGGCGACGGGTTGGGCCGGGTCACGGGTGCTCTCGGCGTGACCCGCACCCAAACCCAAGGGCACCCGACCCAGTGACCCGTGCGGGTTACCCAAACCCGTGCTATTCCCTAAGTACCAGATATGTGATCTTAACAGTATATTCATACTCACACTCCTGATCATCATGAGAAACAAGACTTGGGCCCGACTACTACGAAGCCTCACTAGGCCCTTCCTCCGTCATGCACCCATCTCTCAGAACCACCCACCACCCATTAGATCCAAAAAACCCACACCTCAGAACCCCCTGGATCACCCTAGTAACACGACAAACCTCGTCAGAGCAATCACATTACTAGCAAACAGCCTCTCCACCTCCAAGAAAGCGACCCCTCTCACACAAATCCGGAACCCAGACCCCTTCGACGGGTCCGACCCAAGGAAACTACAAGCCTTTCTAGTACAATGCAACCTAATCTTCCAAGATTGCCCTGATGACTTTTGTTCCGACAGCTCCAAGGTGACTGATACTTTGTCATACCTGACCAGGACCATCCTGGACTGGTTAGAGCCTGCCCTCACCAATCACAATGAACCCTCCTGGTTCCACGACCACAATGAATTTATCTCTGAACTAAGAAACAATTTTGGCCCCCACGACCCAGAAGGGGAGGCCAAAACTGACCTCGAGAAACTCCACATGCATGACGACCAATGCATCACAAACTATATGGTTGAATTCAACTGCCTCACTGCCTGCACACGCTGGGACAACTTGGCTCTCCTCCACCAATACTACAAAGGGCTACCCGGAAGAATCAAGGACAAGATATCTAGAGTAGGAAAACCCCCTTCCCTAACACAACTCCACCTTCTATCGCGAACCATCGATGCCTGATACTGGGAACGGAAAACAGAGAGCGACACAGAAACAAGCCAGATGCTGAACAAGCAACAATTGCCCAAACTCAGCACAGATGGAAAACTCACCACGCAGGAATGACAATGCCATCTTGAAAACAACCTCTGTTTCTTTTGTGGGAAGGAAGGCCATGTAGCAAAAGATTGCCCCAAACCCTCCTCCACAGCTGCCATGGAACGAGCCACCGCCAAAAAATCCGAGAAAAAACCAGAACTGACCTCGGGAGGCTTTATGACCATCAACATGCTGACAGAGCTTAGGCTCAATGCATCTGCCCTCTCAAGCCCCAATTTGCTGACTGTTCATCTGACCTCTGACTCCCTGCCAGGCCACAGCCTGAAGACCCTCGTTGACTCAGGGTGTCAAGCCCGCAACACCGAGTACCGACTTACTTGGGAATACCGACCAACCGGCCCTCACCTATATTATCTCGCACCACCGCGTGACCTCGACTCGGTACATCCGGTACATCGTATGGACCACTCCCCTCGTGCACCCCCTTCCATTGTTCCTTCGACCCCCTATCCACTCCTTTACCCGTTTCCTCCGAACAACATGACGGCCACTCATTGTCTTGGTCTTTGCCATTGTTTTATCTTAGGCCGCCCTCTATTGTTCTATTCCCGCCCGCCATTTCATTATCTTATTCTCAGCCATACTCTATTATTCTAATACCGCCTACATTCCTTATTTCATTTCTGATCACTGTGGACAATGCCTCCATGTGGTTGCCTCATACCTTATTGTTTCCATTCCTTACGCCACCCTGTTCCACATCTTGCTTCTTAACTATAAAAGTAGCGGGATGTATGTAGATAGTTCTTCACTCAGAATATCGATTGATTCGCACCCCTTTGTCCGCTCCCTATTTCTAAAGTCCTTCGCTCGAGCCGACGCCCTCGGCATCCCCTCGAGGTTCCTCTCGCTTTCCAAATTAGTGGCACACATGGAAGAGCGGGGCGCAACGCAAGAGCACGTTGAAGCCTAGCCACCCCATAACGGTTTGCAGGACTTAACCGATATCTCGGCGTCACCGAATCTTGACACAGGGTCAACACACTGCTTTCTCGATTCAGAACTAGTATTGAGACACAACCTCAAGCACCTTGACATAACACCAATCCCACTGAGACTTTTTGACGGCTCCTCAAACTCTTCGATACGCAAAACCGTCAAACTCCCAATCTGGTTTCCCCAAGGGGAACAACACTCCGTAACTTTCTTCATAACCCCATTAGACTCAAGCTGCTCGGTAGTACTAGGACACAACTGGCTCACCCGCTTCAATCCGTCGATTGACTGGGCATTGGGCAGCATATCGTTCAAAACTCTGTCACCATCTGACCCCCCAAAACCACCAGAAACCATAGCCCCCCCACGATGTCCTTCTGACCCTCCGAAGAAAACGCTCATCGCACCAAAAGTTACACTGGTCAACGCGGCAGCATTCGCCCACATCTCCAAGATGGAAGGAACCCAAACCTTCCAGCTTCTCCTATCCAATCTGGACAAAAACAAAGATGGCCCCGTAGACCTAACCAATATTCCAGGCAAATATCACGAGTTCAAGGATGTCTTCAGTAAAAAATGAGCCAACACCCTGGCCCCACATCGGCCCTACGACTTAAGAATAGAACTCGACGAGGGAACCTCCCCTCCCTTTGGTCCGATCTACTCCCTGTCAGAGAGTGAGCTAAAATCACTGCGAGAATTCATAGACAAACACGTATCCATGGGCTTTATCCGTCCATCCTGGTCGCCAGGAGGAGCACCCGTCCTATTTGCCAGGAAGAAGGACGGTTCCCTCCGACTATGTGTCGATTTCAGAGGACTCAACAAAATCACAAAAAAAGACCGGTACCCATTACCCTGCATTTTGGACCTACTTGACAGACCCTGCAAGGCCAGGATCTTCACAAAGATAGATCTACGGCATGCCTATCACCTTGTCCACATCCAAGAAGGAGACGAATGGAAGACCGCTTTTTGCACCCGATACAGATCCTTCGAATGGTGCGTCATGCCCTTTGGACTAAGCAACTCCCCAGCAGCCTTCTAATGCCTCATGAACAACATATTCTCCAACCTACTCGACATATCAGTGCTGGTCTACCTGGACGACATCCTAGTATACTCTGACAACTTCGAAGAACATAGGAAACATGTAGGCAAAGTGCTGAAGCACCTCTGAAAAAACCACCTGTATGCCTGCGCTGACAAATGCCAATTTCATGCCGACACCATGGAATACTTAGGATACATCCTGTCCCCGAACGGCCTCACCATGGCTAATGACAAAATCAAAGTAATTCAGGATTGGCCAGAACCATGCAAGGTCAAGGACATACAGTCCTTCCTTGGATTTGCAAACTTCTACAGGTGCTTCATCTTCAACTACTCCGACATCATGATCCCGCTAACCCATTTGACATGGAAAAACACGCCATGGAATTTCACTGATAGCTGCAGGACATCTTTCGAAACCCTCAAAAAAGCCTTTACAATGGCCCCTGTGCTGAACCAATGGATTCCCGGTTCCCGTCTCATTGTTAAGTCCGCGTGTCAGGCGCTTAGCTAGTACTTCCGAAGGGGTTTTCCGGGCTA
>QLPG01002471.1:0-13664 GCA_003314385.1 Gomphus sp. MG54
CTTCCCGCTAGGCTTTAGGGTACAAGCTCGTCTTGGCCTCTTGTTCAGAGGCTCCACCTCCGCATCCCCACCCGCATCCCCATCACGATCTTGGGCTATGGGGCGAACTTCATCCCGAGTTAGGTTGTCCTGTAACAAAGAATATGTGTCAGTATGAGAGGAGGAATCATGAAAGCAGAGACTCGCCAGTACCGACCGAACAACCATCCTACATCCAAGTATAAGTGTCCACGCCGCATGCACGTCACTTGATACCATGTTCTCGGTCCGGCACATCCGTCATACTACTCGTCCGTTTCTCGATCCGCCCCACCTCGGTACCTCCTACCCCTTGTGTTATCCTCGGTTACAGTCATTGTTTTATACTCAGCCACTCCCTATTATCCCATCTCGAATCACGATCCTATTATACTGTCTTTTATTGTTCTATCCCCGTTTGCATTCCTTGTTCTAATTTTGTTCGTTGTGGACAACAACCACATTGCTCTGCATATCTTGTTGTCCCACATTCCTTATTCCACATGTCGCTTCCTAACCTATATAAGTAGGACATGCATGTACTTATTTCTTCATTCTGGGTATCGACTAGGCTTAGGCTCTTCTACCTTCTTCCTCTCTGTGTAGTCCTCAACTCAGGCCGGCATCTTCAGCATCCCCCTGAGTATCTGTCTGTTGCAAATACAGTGGCACGCACGGCAAGTAGGGCACAACGCACGAGTACGTTGAAGCCAACGCCACTACTCTTGGCCTGCAGGACTTGGCCATAGTCCGCCCGACCCTTTCGACAACACCCTTCGGCAGTACCAAAGTCCATCAGAATCCGGCTCCTGACACATGCTCTGCATACCTTGTTGTCTCACATTCCTTATTCCACATGTCACTTCTTAACCTATATAAGTAGGACATGCATGTACATATTTCCTCATTCTGGGTATCAACTAGGCTTATGCCCTTCTACCTTCTTCTCCTCTGTAAAGTCCTCGACTTGGGCTGGCATCATCAGCATCCTCCCAAGTACCTGTCTGTTGCAAAACCAGTGGAATGCATGGCAAGTAGGGCGCAATGCACGAGGATATTGAAGCCAATGCCACTACTCTTGGCCTGTAAGACTTGGCCATAGTCCACCCAACCTTTCGACAACACCCCTCGGCAGTACCAAAGTCTGTCAGTACCTAAAGCTTGACACCCTGTTAGGACTGAGCCTCGAGGTCCTGGCACTTAATGACAATGGAAGTTACCATGGGAAGATTACGTGATTAGGCGTTGAAAAAAGGTATAAAGGGGGAACCCTTTTCCATAGTAGTAGCCCAACCATGTCATCACATAATACCCCCATTCTTGATGATGAAGCTGCTCTGGAGGAGCAGATGCGGGCAACCTCGGAGAAGCTTGAAAAGGTCCAAGCTGAGAAGACAAGGAAGGTGGAGGAGGAGGCCAAGGAGAAGCGGAAGGCCAAGGAGGAGGCCAAGCAAAAGGCGGAGGAGGAGGCCAAGCGGAAGCCAAAGAGAAGGCTAAACAGAAGGCCAAACAAGAGGCCGAAGAAAAAGCTGAAAAAGAGGCCAAAGAAAAGGCCAAAAAGGAGGCCAAGGAAGTGGCCAAAAAACGGGCCAGAGAGCAGGAGGCCATTAAGCTGCAGAAAAAGGAGGCTGAAAGACTTCTGAAGGAGGAAGAGGCCAAAAAGCTCTGAAAGGAGGCAGCTTCAAAAAAGGTCCCCAAGAAGACCCCTCGAAAGAAAGTCATAAAGAGTTCCCAAATAATTCTGGAGCTGTACACAATAGCGGAGGACAAATCCCAGCAAGGGGAATTGTTGGGGGTAGTCACTCAGAGGCCAACTCCAAATGTGGAAGCAGGGGGCTTGGGCCTGAATGAGCAGGAAAAGGAGTGAGTCCGAATGCTCCAACAGCAACATGCACTCCAAGTGCATTGGGCCCAGAAGGCCTACGAGAACTCCCCACCAAGGAGTGCCAGGATGGATGGTGCCGAGGTGGGTCTCGGTCCGCTTGAATCGAGTTGGAGGATGCTGATCAGTCTGTGTCCTGACTTGTATCATCAGTTGTCTGAGGACATGCTCAACTGGGTTGCAGAGCCTGGTCGGGTGTGCAAGCATTGCTCCAGTCAGGAGGAACCCTGTCTATGGCCATCCTCGGGGAAGGGAACCTCCTGCTTCATCTGTGTGGATCGGAAGGTGAAGTGCAAGGAGAAGGATGAGGAGGAGGAGGAGGAGATGGATGTTGAGGGGAAGAGAGGGAGGGTTGCTTCAGAGGATGGCATGGGTCCAAAGTCAAAGAGGAGGAGGCTGGAGGTAATGATTGAGGGGTCGTCTTGGGGTCTGGACCTCTCTGGAGCCACTATGAGGGAAGAGGTAGAGGAGATTTGTGGACTCAGGAGGGATATTCAGGACATGGGGGATGAGAACAAAAGAATCGCCGATGCCTTGGTCCACATGAACGAGCTCCGAATGTTAGAACAAGCTCAGTGGTTCAACTGGTCATAGAATTCTGATGACTGATTGGGAGATGCTCCAAGGGACACCTGGAAGGGGAAGGAGAAGGAGGCAGGGAAGGGCAAGGGTAAGGAGAAGGAGAAGAGGGATGAAGGGGGTTTGAGTCCAAGAGATGATGAGTCAGACCAGGATGATGTGCCAGGGTCTCTGGAGTAGGATGTTGCTCCAGATATATATATATATATATATATTGATCCTGAGTTGAGTGAAAATGCCTAAGTCAGAGAAAATCAACTGTATCCGTCCAAGGTGAGGGGACTTAGGACATCGCCAGGGGACTTGGTTTGTCTGGGTATGCTTGGTGAAAGTTGGAGACTACCTCAGAGGTGTGACCAAGTTCATTGGCTGGGAGCCAGGATCTTTCGTCTTCGGTGCCATCATATCCGGACCATTGGACTAGGTACTGGAGAGGGCACCTGCATCTTCTGCCATCAATCTTGGAGTCAAGGATCTCGGAGATCTTGTATTTGGATTCCCCATCAATGATGACTGGGGGTTGGGATAGGAGTATGCATTTGGGGAAGGTGTTCCGAGTTGATGGTTCGAGCATGGAGACGTGGAAGATGGGGTGGATGGCTCTCATGCTTTTGGGGAGTTGTAGAGTGAAGGAGATGGTTCCTACTTGTGCAATAATTTTGAAGTGACCTAAAAACTTCTCTGCTAGTTTTTTAGAAGGTCTTGTAGCTGGGACTTAACGAAGACTTTGTCTCCAACTTTGAAGTCTGGAAGAACCACTCGATGACAATCTGCGGAGGCTGAGTATCAGGTCTGAGCTTTGGATATAGTCTTTGGGAGTTGTTGATGCAGGTCGTCCAAGTCGACTACAAAGTCATGTGCCTGAGAGGAAGCAAGGTTGTGTTCGGGGTGAAAGGTGATGTTCGGACGATAGCCTTTATTGGCATAGAAAGATAGAAAGGAGAGATTCCTGTTGTTGCATTTGGGGCATTTTGTTGTATGCAAATTCGGTGATGGGTAGTAGTTCAGACCAATTGTTTTGCTGGTAGTTGCAATACACTTGGAGATACTGTTTGAGGGTTTGATTCATGCGTTCAGTTTGCCCATCCCCCTCGGGGTAGTATCCTGATGTGAAGTGAAGCTTCATGTCCAGGGCCTTTCTGAGGGATCGGAAGAACGAGAAGACAAACTCGGATCCTCGGTCTGAGGTGATGTGTGATGGAACCCCATGCTTTGAGAATACATGTAGGACAAAGAGTCTGGAAAGGGTTTGGGCGGTGATTGTGTTGACGGTGGGGATGAAGAGGGACTGCTTTGTTAGGCAGTCTATGATGATGAGGATCGTGTCATGGCCATCTGAAGTGGGCAGTTTCTCTATGAAGTCCATAGAGGCATTCGGGGATCGGTAATTGCTTGAGTATCCCATAAGGGCGATGTCTCTGTGGCTTAAACCTCATACAAGTCGTGCAAGATTTAACATAGGACTTAATGGAATCTCAGAGCTTGGGCCAGACATAGTCTCTTTGGATGAGTTCTAATGTCCGATTCTGGCCAAAGTGTCCTGAGATTGGGTGGTTGTGTTTGTCTTGTAAGACTCGGAGTCAAAGATTTCCATTATCAGGGATGTAGATTCTTTTATCGAGGAGGAGAAGTCCATCCTCGGAGATGGTCCATCGATCGGTGGGGTTGTCCATTTGGGACGAGGCTGTGGGGTCTTCTCGGAGTGAGGTTCGGATGTCTTTATGGAGTTGTTCTACATCCATGATCATTGCAGCTCACATGACCGGAGTGTGCAGGGAGGTGGCTCAGAGTGATGATACAAGTTGTTCCATTGTAAAGACTGGTCAGAGGTTGTGCAGATTGATCTTGGTGTAGTCGCTTCCTCCCTCTTTAGGGTAGATGTCCCATCATCTAGTCAGTGCATTGGGTTTAGCACCAAGGCAACTGGGTCGGAAGTGGATTACCATGTTGAACTGGGAGAGATATTTGGACCATCGGACCTGCCGATGGGTGAGTAACTTGGTTGTTGAGAAATATTCTAAATTCTTGTGGTTGGTGACAATGTTGATTGGATCTGCTGAACCTTCTAGGTAGTGTCTCCAGGTCTTGAAGGCTTCAAAGATGGCCAGTAGTTCTTTGTTGTGTATGTTGTAGTTCAATTCTGGAGGGGTGAAGGTTCGGGAGTGGAAGGCTATTGGGTGGATGTCATTGTCCATTGGTGATATGGTGGACAGAATTGCTGTGAGGGCATAGTCTGAGGTGTCGGACTTAACAATGAGTTGAGATCTGGGGATCCACTGTTGTAGGATCAGTGCCATAGTGAACGCCTTCTTGAGCATCTTGAAGGATGTTCTGCAATTCTCAGTAAAATTCCACGGAGTATCTTTTCATGTCAGACGAGTTAGTGGCACTGTGATGTCAGAGTAGTTGAAGATGAAGCATCAGTAGAAGTTTGTGAATCCAAGGAAAGACTGAACGTCTTTGATTTTTTGGGGTTCAGGCTATTCCTGGATGACTTTGACTTTGTCGTCGGCCATGGTCAGGCCCTTTGGAGAGAGGATGTATCCGAGGTACTCCACGGTGTTGGTGTGGAAGAAGCATTTATCTGCTTGGGTATATAGTTGGTTGATTTGGAGATGTCGGAGGACTTCTTTGACATGGTTTCTATGTTCTCCTAAATTGTTGGAGTAAATCAAGATGTTGTCTAGGTATACTAGTACGGACAGGTCTAGGAGGTCAGAGAAGATGTCGTTCATGAATTGCTGGAAGGCAGCTGGGGAGTTGGTGAGTCTGAAGGGCATCACACTCCATTTGAAAGATCCATAGCATGTGCGGAAGAGGGTCTTCCATTCATCACCTTCTCGGATGCATACCAGGTGGTATGCATGTCAGAGATCTATCTTGGTGAATATTTGGGCCTTTTGGGGGCTATCCAGTAGGTCGGAGATTCAGGGGAGTGGGTAGCAGTCCTTCTTTGTTATCTTGTTTAGTCCACAAAAGTCGACACATAAGCATAGCAATCCATCTTTCTTTTGGGCCAAGAGGACTGGAGCGCCCCCAGGGGAGCATGAGGGTCGTATAAACCCTGTGGATATGTTCTCATCTAGAAACTCTGGGAGGGACTTCAGTTCACTTTTGGAGAGAGAATAGATCGGATCGAATGGGGGTGATGTGACTTCCTCCAGTTCAATCTTGAGGTCATATGGTCGGTGAGGGGCTAAGGTGTTGGCCCGAGTTTTGCTGAAAATGTCTTTAAACTCATGGTACTCGCTCGGGACATTACTCAGGTCTATCGGACCTTCTTCAGAGTCTTGGCGGTTGGAGAGGAAGAGCTGGAAGGTTTGTATACCTTCCATTCTTGATATTTGGGCGAAAGCTGCTGCATTTACTAGGGCAACCTTTGATGCCATGAGCTGGGGTCTCGGAGGGGATGGAGTTTTGGATGAGCGTGGAGTCTTTGCTGCTGGCTCGGATGGTACCTGGAGATTAGCTGTGGTTGGAGAGCTGAATGATATACTGCCCAATCCCCAATCAATCAATGGATTGTAGTGGGTGAGCCAGTTGTGTCTGAGGACTGCCGAGCAACTAGAATCCAACAGAGTTATGTAGAATGTAATGGTGTGCTGCTCCCCTGTTGGGAAGCAAACATGGAGGGCAATGGCTTTTCAAATTATAGAGTTGGAGGAGCCATCGAAGAGTCATAGTGGAATCGGAGTGATGTTGTAGGTTTGGAGTTGATGCTTTGTAGCATAGTCGGAGTCCAGGAAGCAATGAGTTGATCCTGAGTCTACTAGAGTGTCAATATAGGTGGTTTCAAGGTGGAGATGGATGGTCAGGGAGTTTGGACTGGAAAGAGCGGATGCATTGAGTCTCATCTCCATTGGTGTATCATTGGGTTTAGCACAGCCCCTAACTGATGCTGGAGTTGAAGGGCTGCTTAAAGATTTTTTGACTCCAAGGTATCTTCTACTTTGGAGATCGTTGCCTTGGTCGTGCTTTCTACCATAGTGTTTGCATGTCCCTTGGTGGTGGAGGTTGACTTGGGACATTCCTTTGCTACATGACCAGTTCTTCCACAGAACAGGCACAGGTTGTGGTCAAAATGGCATTGTCATTCTTGAGGCATGAGTTTGCGATCTTTGCTGAGTTTTGTGGTCATGTCCGAGGCTGTCTTATTTGGGGTCTGGTTGGGGTTTGCAAGTCTGGTGCTTATACTTGCGATTGGAGCTATCGGTGCCCTGTTTCAGTCATTTGGACGTTCAGGGGCTTTGGGTGTGGAGGCTTCCCAAGACATTTCAGAGTGGCATTCCCAATAATGGGAATCAATCAACTGGGACAGTCATTGTAGTTGCAGTAGGGAGTTGGGTTTTCCTACACAGGCAATTTCATCTTTGATCCTGATGGGTAGGCCGTTGTAGTATTGTTAACAGAGTGCAGAGTCTCCCCACTGAATGCGAACGGCAAGCCTGCCTGTTGAATTCCACCACATACTTTGTGATACGTTGGTTGTTGCACATTCAGAGGGCTTCGAGGTCAGCTTTGGCCTCTCCTTCTGGATCATGGGGGCCAAAGTTGGCTTTGAGTTTGGAGACGAATTCCTGACAATCATAGAGCCAGTAAGGGTCTTTGGAGGAGGAGAGACTGGGTTCAAAGTAGTCCAAAGCAGTGCCAGGTAGATATGATAGTATATAGGTTACTTTGGCACTGTTGGAGTCAAAGACATCAGGATGGTCTCAAAAATTTAAGGTGCACTGCACCAGGAACGGTTGTGATTTTTTGGCATTGGAGCCATCGAAGGGGTCAGGGTCTCGAATCTTGGTCTGAGCTGATGATTTCTTCGAGCTGGACAGATGTTTGGCTAACATGGTGATGGCTTCCACCAAGTTGGCTTCACCATTAGTGTTGTCTGAGGGTGGCATTTGGGGTTCTAGGAGGGGGTTTGATGAGTGTTTGGATGGTGGGTTTGGGGCTGGTCAAGGGCTTGGTGGCATATGGACATTGGGTTCTGCGGCAGGTAAGTTTGGGGTCAGGGATAGGTGGCATACCAAAGCTACTCTAAGTGTTTGAATGGCTCTGATTCATTCACTGTGTCTCATAGATGATCAGGAGTGTGAGTTCAAATATACTGTTAGAGTCCGAGTTTGCATCAGGTCTGAGCTGATGTAAGTCGGTCCAAGTTGTGTGTTCGGAGTTGTAAGGACTTGGCTTCAACTTTAATGTTGCACCCTCCTCGATCGTCAGTCCTTTATTTCAGAGGGTCGGAGAAGATAAGTTTCAGAGTTCAGAGAGTGAGTGGGAATATTAAGTTGATATTCAAACTAATGTATAGTACAGAAGTCTGGAGGTATTTATACATGTGATCCTTATTGTAACTAATTAGGAATGATCAAGAGAATAATAAGATAAATGAAAACGGAGTAGAAGAGAAATATACATCTGGTGTTACAATAAGACTATTATTTGATGAGAAAGGAAGATGTCCGAGGTCCGAGGTTAACAATGCTAGTCAGACTTAGAGGTGACCATGTAGGCTTGGACTTGGTTTGGAGTAGGGTTCTTTTGTAGCGCCCAATGTCGGATGTCTGGGATGTCAGAGTTATATCACAGATATAACACTTCTCCTCCTCTGTTAAGTCCTCAACTCAGGCCGGCATCCTCAGCATCCTGCCGAGTATCCTGTCTGTTGCAAATCAGTGGCACACATTGAGAGTAGAGCACAAAACACGAGCACATTGAAGCCAAAGCCACTACTTCCAGCCTGTAAGACTTGGCCATTCCCATCTGACACCTTGGCATTCCCAAAGCTTGACACATTCAGAGATCACTATTTGCTATAATTTATATATGATACCTCTGGTAGAGATGAAATATAGTTAAGGTTAGCCAAGCTCTCTAGGTTGAAGAAAGCTCCCATAAATGCTAGAGTCAAGTGGTAAATATCATGACTTATCTAGTATTGTAAGAAGGGGAGACTGAATTTTCTCATAAGGCACTATGTCAAGCACTGAGAATGCCAACAATGTGTGGGCCAAGTACTATTGCAATAGTACCAATTTCATGATGCTGGTGAGAATCAGCCAAGTCCTGCAGCCTGATTGGGGTAGTTTGGCTTCAATGTACTCATGCATTTCACCCTGCTTTCCATGCATGCCACTTATTTCAGACAGAAGGGAAACTTGGGAGAGTGCTGAGAGTGTTGGCCCAAGTAGAGGACTTCAGATGGGAGGAGGGAAGACAAGAAAGCATAAGCCAAGTTGATATTCAGAATGAGGAACTGTCTACATCCATGTTCAACTTATATATGATAAGAAGTGATATGTGGAATCAGGGTGGCATAAGACATGGACAAAAGAATAAGGTATAGAGACCATGTGGAAGTATTGTCTACAATGCTCAAAAATAGAACAAAGAATATAAATGAAAATAGAACAATGAGATATGGGATACAATAATAAGAGTGCAAATGAGAATAAGATAATAGAAAGTGACAGAATATAAAATAATAAAGTCATAGCTGAGGATAAAACAATAGAAAATGTCCTGAGGTAAAATGGGCCAAGAAATAATGAATAAATGAATAAATGAAGAATGGATGGTGAGTGGAGTGGGAGGTGTGAATGATGAATGTGCCGAGCCAAGACCCATGTACTAAGTGACTTGTATATGACTTGGTCACCTGCATTTGCAATTAGATTGATCATTTGGTCAGTACTACCAAGTGAACCGATGCTTGGTATATGTACTTGACACACTACCATTTTACCTCAGAGGACTGGAGAAAGATTGTTCAAGGAACCATTTGTTTTTCTACAATTTACTCTCTTTCCTATCATTTTATTCCTTTCAATGCCCTTCATGGCTTACTCCTCCTTTATTAGTATTTCCTCTCTCTTTTCTGCTATCTGTGTTTTCTTCTTGTCTTTTCCTTGTGATATGACTTACTCATATCAAAGTTGCAATGGCTATAGTATCTGCTTAGGTAAAGGATATCCTCACCCTTTTCTCTTCAGGATCTCACTCACCTAAGCCTGTGTAGTAATCCATGGGCAAGAGATGTTGCCCTTACAGCAAGATGGATGTAAAAAAGAAAGTACATAGTCTGAGTTACTAACTGGTAGAAGGAATCTTGAATTTTCAAAGAGGTTATCTAATAATATAGGACTATATACTATGAGAGAGTGTTGGAGATACTGGCAATATCATTGAGAGAGTTATATTAAAGTAGATTTTATGAGCACAATATCACTATAATAAAGATACAGTAGGGGACAAACTATTTAAGTGTTTTGAACATTTGTGTTGTACTGTAAATAATGGGAGGACTAAATAATCAAAAAATATCATGTAATTATTGGAGATAGCCCTGCTTCTGAACTTCTGGTTACAATCAAAGATAATTACATAACTCTCAATATTCATTGAGATATTAATTATTAAAAAAAAATGAAGCATTTGAATGGTTTTGTCCCTCATATTTTTTAAACAAGAAATTGTATATATCAGTTCTTGGTAAAGCCCCCATTTGCTCTCATAACTGCCTGCACCCTTCTAGGCATACTCTCAAACAACTTCTGACACACCTCTGGCTCTATCTTCTCCCATTCCACTCCAATCCTCTCCCATAGCTCATGCACTCTACTAGGGGAGTGTTCATGGTCAGAAAGGTGCTTTTTGACAATAGTCCAGAGGTGTTCAATGGGGTTTAGGTCAGGGGACTGAGCTGGACATTTCATGACCTTATAGCCATGGTCAGAAAACCACTCAGTGGCCTTCTTGCACGTGTGCTTGGGGTCATTATCCTGTTGAAAAATAATGTCAGTAGAATCTTTACCATAATACTCCAGGCTAGCCTGAAGCTCATCATCCAAAATCTTCCTCTACAACTCCCCATCCATCCTTCCATCAATTTTGGTAGCATAGCCAGGTCCTTCCCACAATATACAACCCCATACCATCACAGAACCTTCACCAAACTTCAGTGTTCCCTCAACTAGCCTATCATTCAAAGGCTCTCCAGCCTTTTTGTATACCCATCTCCTTCCATCTGACCCCAATTGATTGATTTTGATCTCATCTGATCAGACAACATGCTTCCAGTCCTCTAGAGTCCACTCCAGATGAGCTTCTGCAAACTCCCTCCTTGCCTTCCTATGTCCCACACTAAGAAGTGGCTTCTTTCTCTTTACAACTGCCTTCATCCCAGCCTTCTTCAGGTTCCTCCTTATAGTCTTGGATGTCACTGGTTCATTGAGAATGTTTTTGAGCACCTGAGTACCCTGGATTGCATTTTGAATCTTCCCTCTTTGCATGAGTGATACGATATGGTGGATGTTGGAGGGGGATATCTTAGATAGGCAACCACCAGTAGCCTTGGGTATATCAGGAAAGTTTTTCCTGCCAATGGTAGAGATAGAGCCAACAGAGACACCAAGGTAAGAGGAGATGTAGTGGCTAGAATGACCAGTTTTGAGAATTGGATGATAGAGTCAACTTTAGCAGCAGAGAGAAGCTTCATGGTTCTGAACAAGGGATGGTTGGCTTTTTTTGGACAAAAACAAACTATAAAAAGGTTCACATGATGTCACATGACTTGTCATGTGATTTCCAGCCATGTATATACAATTTATTGCATTAATAACTGTAAGGGACAAAACCATTCAAATGCTTTATTTTTTAAATAATTAATATCTCAATGAATATTGAGATTTACATACAGTATAGTAGACCTCCTTGATACAGATTTCAGTTAAACTCAATTTCAGCTTAAAATTTTGGAGATTAAATCTTAAAAAAATTATATAACAGCTGAGAAGTGTCTTGAGAACATTTTTGCTCTATATTATAGGGGCAAAAAACCTGTTGTTGCAGCAGAGTAAATTATTTTGTGCAACAGGTCAAAATGTCACGTGGATAGGTCCTTGATACAAGCGTGACACCTAATTCTCCGTGCGTGGAATTTGCAGCCCGGTGTGATTAGTCATCCATTTCTTTGTATTATTAGCATGTCGCATGTCACACCTTGGTAGCCCCAATATCTTTGTGGTCAGATTAAGGTCAATTTAGGTCAAATCCCACTCGGAGTTTTTGTAATTAGCAATAGGAGATGCATAGCTTCCCTAATGTGTACACTCTATGACAAAATCTCTCAGAAAAGTTGAGCAATCACTGATTTAAGATTGTATGTTATCAAAGTTGAGAAATTTTAGATGAAGATAAATTCCTCCTGAATGCAATTCTTCTCTCTCCCTTGTGTGGGTTGGCTTAAATGTTGCTTATATATAGTAGATTCTTTGTGCAAAACCCTGTATTACTGGAATGAGAATTGACCTTGAAAAATCATTTTGTATCAAGGAGGTATCCTGTATCAAGGAGGTCTACTATACTGTAATCATATTGATTGTGACCACAATTTCAGAAGCAGGGCTATCTCCACTAATTACGTCGTATTTTTTGATTATGTAATTCTCCCATTATTTACAGTACAACACAAATGTTCAAAACACTTGAATGGTTTTGTCCCTTACTGTATACAGGACACAACTTGAATTTTTTTTGACCATGATATTCAGGAACAATCCCCCAACCACCCTTTTTGCATTCCTTTTCAACAACCCAAAGTTCTGCAATCCCAAATTCCCACAATTCCATAACCATGGTTCCACTCTTGCGGTAACAGCAAAGCAATTGATCTCAACTATATTCCAAATTGGACTCTGATGGTGCTCATCCTATATCACCTTCACTGTCACCGCATCACACCGCCAACCATTCTATTCAGCACTCCAATCTTCAGACCAGTATATCATCATGTCCTTTTCAGAGCTCATTCCTGTGCAATACTACAACACCCAGGACACACATATCCAGGCAGAACTATTAACACATCATTATCTTTGTATACCTCTGTAAAGTACACATACCGAGATCCATTTATTCGGCAGTGCCAACCGAGCAGCCATCCTATGTCTATGTCCAAGTGTCCATGCCGCATGCATATCACTTGGTATGCCGGTCTCGGCTTGGCACATCCACCACCCACACTCCTTGCCATTACCCCTCGCATACTTTATACCACTCATCATCCATTAATCCCACCATGCCTACTCCTCATTCCTCAATCCACCTCACCTCAGGACTTCCTGTCCTTGTATTATCCTCAGCCATGGATCCATTGTTTTATAGTCAGTCACTTCCTATTGTCCTATCCTTGGCCACATTTCTATTATTCTATCTTTTATTGTTCTATCCCCATTCTACATTCCTTCATTCTAATTTTACTCATTGTGGATAATAACCACATGCTCTGCATACCTCGTTGTCTCACATTCCTTATTCCACATGTCGCTCCTTAAACCTATTTAAGTGGGGCATGCATGTATATATTTCTTCATTCTGGGTATCAACTAGGCTTAGGCCCTTCTACCTTCTTCTCCTCTGTTAAGTCCTCTACTTAGGCCAGCATCATCGGCATCCTCCTGAGTACCCTGTCTGTTGCAAATCAGTGGCATGCACAGAAGAGTAGGGCACAATGCACGAGTATGTTGAAGCCAAAGCCACTACTCCTGGCCTGTAGGACTTGGCTACTCCCATCCGACAACTCAGCAGTCCCAAAGCTTGTCAGTTCCCAAAGCTTGACAACCTCCCCCAGCACATTTCTCACTGAGAAGATGATGCCATCCAATCTACACTCAGTCATATGTGATAGGAGATGCAGTCTATTTCCCAGAAAGCTGAGAACCATACATATTTCTTGGAATGATGTCTAGACCAGCATATCGTGATAGGAGTAGAGTGGAATACAAGGCAGAGTTCAGGGCACCATCCCATCCTGATTACCCTGCCCACTCCACTTGACTCAGTCTTAAACACAAAATGAGAGTGCATGACCATATATCCATTAGCCCTCCCACCCCCAGACCCCTATCCTTGGATTGGATATTGGAGAAATTCCAGAAGATATGTTGTCTGTGACCTGGAAATACTCCGAGATGACACAGTTGCTTGACTCATCTTAAGGCCCCTCAGGAGTAGTGGACAAGGTTGTTAGATGTTTATTGATAGACTTCCTTATTGTTTCTGTTATATGTTTCTCCTTTTCTTGGCTTGACTCAGACCTGTTTCCTATTCTGTTAGTCTTTTCTCATTGTTACTGTCAGGAGCCGGATTCTGACGGACTTCGGGACTGCCGAAGGGGGTTGTTGAAAAG
>QLPG01002473.1:0-46476 GCA_003314385.1 Gomphus sp. MG54
GCTAAGTGCCTGACACGCGGACTTAACAGTATATTCGTACTCACACTCCTGATCGTCATTAAGCATGAGGCCAACCACGTTCACAAGCCATGCAGACAATCACTCAGGCATCTGCCAGCCGCACACCCATCCCCTGCGGACTGCCCAATCCCCAAACAAGCCTCCAGATGCCTCAGACCCCAGCTCACCCCCCAGAACACCCCTCCGATTCCGGACCTTCGAACGAAGATCAACACCACGTTCGAACTTAACTAACCCGTCCTCCGTGAACCACCCCCCGGCAATTCAACCTTCATCACCACCGGAGACACGGTCCAGTCCAGGACCACCCACAGCAGCGCCTACAGACTCGTCGACGCCCCCTCCCTATGTACCACTCCCCAACCTGGGACCCCACGCTGTGACCCATACCACCCAGACCCCCGTCACACTGGCGAGTAACCTAGCCAGCCCCAGAAGATCAGCTCTCCGTGCCTCCAAGACTTGGGATCCGGATACCCTCGACAGATCCAACCCAAGGAAACCACAAGCCCTCTTAGCACGACATAAACTGAGCTTCCGTGACCACCCCGATGCCTACGACACCAAGAGCATCAAAGCAACCTGTATACTGTCGCACCTGACCGATACCACGCTGGACTGACCTAATCCAGTCCGTCCCACCCCCGACGAGCCAGACCAGCTCCATGACCACGAGGAGTTCGCAAACGAACTCAAAACCAACCTCGATCCCAACGACCCCGAAGGAGAAGCCGAAACAGACCTCGAGACCCTCCACATGCGCAGTAATCAGCGCATCATGAAGATTTAGCAGACTCCAATCGGCTGACCTCCCCCCGAGACTTCGACCACCCCTACGACAGAAGAAGTACCCCCGCAACCACACACTCGGCCCCTAAAACGGGCAATAAGACGGCCAATGAAGGCCAACCCGCGACCCGCTCAGTAGCAGGACTACTACGGATTTTCGTCCAGATTAAGGAAAGACGGAAAACTTACACCACAAGAACGACAACACCCCTTCGAATAGGGAATAAAACAAAACAAACGCATCCAGTTCTTCGGGATTATGACCCCCCTGTGACCATCGTCGAAAGATTTCGACCCCCAGGCGGAAACACTCCGACCATCCGACCCTCCCGAACACCCGTGACCATCCGTCGATAAGTTTCGACCGTGACCCTCTGAATATTCGTCAAATTTTAGCTACCGGACACCACACGCTCACCCACCACGATCCAACAATCGACAGGCAGTATTCACTCAGCGCTCAATACGACCCTCCAAAAGCTCCACTTAGAAAGAACCCTGACCCTCGCAAAATACTGTACCATCCCTTAGACAATGGCACCACCTGTAGACATCTTGTTTAGCCTAGACCCTTGTTGATAACATGTTGAATCACTAAACCTTGACACGGTTACGACCGAACTTGCATTTTGCAGGACACCCCCGAGTTCCCAAACCTGTCCCAGCGGCAGGCCATGACCACCACGGCCACCACAACCACAACCACGAAACAAGATTCGCACTGTAAAAGGAAGAGAAAAGGAAACCCGCTAGACTAACAGCAGCAACTACCGATTTTCCACCACCCCCAGCCATTCTCCCAAGAAAACAATGCATTCACGACAACAGCACCCTGGAAATACAGGATAAAACGGAGCCCTACTCTGTCAAAACCAGAACTCCCGAGGCAACGAACCGAATGACCCAACCCCTTCCCCCCTCGACCCCCAAAGGACGACTACGGATCCTCCCATCGGAGGAGAATGGAACCAATACGGAGCCCCTCCGAATCCTCCACGATGAAGGATGCCATGGAAGCTCGAATGGCGTTTAGACGCCTGACGCTCACCGAGGGATTCCCAAGACTGTGCGAGACTTGACGCAGACATCGAAAATACTGCTGGAGGAGACCCAGGAAATGTGTCAGGTCATAATGGGCCTGCTCCACCCGATCCAAGTAGGCGGAGAAACGAGCAAGGACCTCCGCACTACTAAACCGCTCCACCGAGCCATCAGGAAGAACAACCTGCCCCAGGAGCCGGACAGGATGTCCCGCGAAGGACGATGGGTTTCGGAGGTAGTTTACTACAAGAGTCAGGGAAAGGAAGGAAACGAGTCGGACAAACGTACCATAATCCTCACGAAGCCGTACGGCGCGGAACCACAAGCTCCCCAAGTCATCACCGATGGACTCAAGGAGGCAAAGATTGATTCGCATGCCCCCGGCCTCATATAAGGGAACATGAGAAAGGTCCCGAGAAGCCCCCGACATTTCCGATTCCTTCTCTCTAAAAGGAATGAACCCCCCAAAAATAACCCGCGAAGCACCCCTCTTATAGTCACAGGACCTCTGGCACTTATCGATTGGCATCTGGCCCAAGGATCGAAGAAAAAACTCTCACAGTAATATCCGTCTGTATTGTCACCCATTAAACTCGACACCCAAAGCTTAGGACCTCAAGGGCTCGGTCCTAGTGGAGGGATACTGTTATAGCCCATGCCCTCAACAAACCCACACTAACCCCCACAACCACCCGCTTCTGTTCCGAGACCTTTCCGACTGAAAGGACGAAAGACTGTTTTCCGTGGATCCCGCCCCCGTCACGTCCGTCCGAGACACCGCGTTTCCGTGTCCGACCAAGACACCGCGTTTCCGTGTCTGACCGAGACACCATTCTCGACCGAGGACTCAATACTTTGATAACCGACGCGCAGGACTATCGCGTACCTCGCTCCCTTGTTCTCTCTTTTATATTGACCCCCTTGTACTTCCTTTTCCCTTGTTTTATTACCGGCAAAAGATAGTACAAGACAGTCGCATGTATATAGTCTCCCAGTCGACTAGACTGTTCACTAGTACGAATATCGATTTAGTCTCCCACCAGTTTCCGATTCATTTCCGGTAAACTCCTGCCTCCTCTCCGAAATTAGGGACAGATGATCGAGGAGGGCGCAACACATAAGTTGAAGCCAAGTCCCTTCGACCTCGAACACCTCAGTGACCGGATTGATCTATTCCGCGACCTACCCTAAGCTTCCAGCGCCTCCGTCCCCGTCCATAGTCCGTCCGACTCCGTCTCGGTCTTCGGCCCCATTACGGACCTTCGCACTAGCCCAGATAACCCCTTTGGAAGTACTAGCTAAGCGCCTGACACGCAGACTTAACAGTGTACCTGGATGCCTCGGACATCCGAACAAAGCGACCCTCGCAGAAACTGAGCCACCGATACTTAGGACCTTACACCATTCAACAAAAAGTCGGAAGACATGCCTATAAACTCCGACTCCCACAGTCCCTATCTCATCTCCACCCTGTCTTCAATGTGGTCAAACTCCTTCCAGCCCCCGAAGATCCGATCCAAGGACAAAAGTCCGAACCACCTCCACCACCGGAACTAATAGAAGGAGAGGAACATTATGAGGTAGAAAAAGTGTTGGATAGTCGCTTGATGCGAGGAGGGCTCTACTTCTTAGTCAAATGGCAGGGGTATGGATATGAGGAAAATACATGGGTGAAGGAAGAAGACATGAATGCGCCAACTAAAATTCAAGAGTTCTACCTACAACACCCAGGAGCACCTCGGAGAATCCGAACAATGGCCTTCAAATCTCTATCATTCCGTGCCACGAGGACACAGCACTCTAGAAGGGGGGGTGATGTCAGGGGACAACCCTTTTTAAACTCCGATCCAACTCCGAGGTTCCATTTCAAACCCCAATCAACTCCGAGGCCTGATACAGGTCCGAAGTCCTACTTCCAACTCCGACCAACTCCGAGGCTAAGAGGCCCAGAAACCACCGAGTAGAGACAGGAAAGGTCTTAACACATGATGACTAGAACTCAGAGCAAATACCCAAGCCTCAGACTTAGTGCCAGGAGATTGGCTCTACAAACTCCGATGTATTGATTTGTAAGCTAGTGCACAGACCACCCATATAAAGGGTATAAAAGGGGCTCACCAGCAGCGGGATCCTTAGACTTTCCTCTTTGGATTCCCCCTGCTTAGGTGAGGACTCCACATGTATTTAGGTAGTAAATAAATAAATAACTTTGGATTCCCCCTGCTTAGCTCGCCTCCGAGATATACCTCGGGGCTGTAAGAGGGTTGCCCTTATAAGATCCTTGTGCAAAATGATGGATATGACACATGAGTCACATGACCTTAGCGGAATATGGCCTCTACCTTATCCGTGGGAATGTCCTTCTATATATGGAACATTTCCTTATATAGGTGATTATGTCAGTGCAAATATTTTGCGACCAAAATTTTTTTGATAGTGTCAGACTGCTTAAAACTGTGATTATGATTTTTGGGAAGATGTTTGAAAGTTTTGATATACTACATTTGCAATAGTGATTTTTTTCAAAAAGTAAAACCAAGAGTATGTACATATAGTTCTATGCCATTGATCTGCGGTCTCAGAATAATTTTTTTGTCAATGTTGCCAGATCCTTGTGCAAAATGGTAGATGTGACATTTGAGTCACGTGACCTTAGCGGAAACCATTTGTCCCCTACCTTACTTGCAGCTCAACATGTTTTGGAATATCTAGCCACCACTAAAAACCACAAGCTGACATATGGAGTTAATGATTCTACCAAATTGGTGGGCTACAGCGACTCTGACTGGGCAGATGACTGGGATGACCGATACTCTACCACTGGATATACATTTGTTCTCGGAGGTGGGGGGGTGTCTTAGGCAACACAAAAACAATGAACTGTTGCACTCTCATCCACTGAGGCAGAGTACATTGCACTCACTGAATGTGCAAAACATGCACAATGGACAATTTCCTTGCTACAACAACTCTTATTCAAAGTTGACCTACTAATTAACATTTATAGTGAATCCCCTGGAGCATGTTCAATTGCAGTCAATCATGTTTTTCACAAAAGGACAAAACATATCGACATCAAATATCACTATATACGAGAGAAAATTATGGATGGCACACTTGCGGTAAACAAAATAGGCACTAAAGACAATCTTGCTGACCTCCTCACCAAATCTCTTCCATGAGAATGGCATCATGCATTGGCATCTTGCCTTGGAATCTTAGGTGCTTTGAGTGCGGGGGAGTATTGTAAATGAGGTATCACTCAAACCACCGGTGACAGCTGTGTTGCGGTAAATCGTTATCCCCTTTTGTCCATTTGCATCTCTGATGTGATAACATGTATATAAGGAGGACCTAGATGGTCGCAGTTCCCCAGTCCTTGTACTGGAACTTATACCGTGTTAGTTGCACTTACAATATGATATACATGATAATTGTACCTGCAAGTGATGGTAGTTCATTAAGGGGAACTCCACCGCTTGCTGACACTTAGCTAAGCTGCAGTCAGGATTACATCAGCAGGATTCCTGTTGGATGCATAGAACATGCATTGTATATTCTAATACACCCCCTCAATGTAATGTTTGTGCTCCTTACATGATTCCTAGTCCCACATGATATCATTCAACCAGTATTCAAGGGAGCACCTTGGTGAGGATATTGGCAGTCATTTCTCCTGTTGGGATATAATGCACTTCAACTTCCTTTTTCTTGACTACTTGGCATACCTAATGGTGGCTGATGTCAATGTGCTTCATCCAACCATGGTGCTTGGGATTTTTTATGACAGCCAGTGCAGATCAATTGTCCATTATTGGTGAAGGGTTGTTAATGTCAAAATGTAGTTCCTTCAATAGTGTTCACATTCAGAGAACCTCCTTCCCAGCTGCAGCAGAGGCAATGTATTCAGATTTGGTAGATGAGAGGGCAATTGTGGCTTCTTGCTTGACCAACTGATTGCTCCCATTCCCATCTTGATTATATATCCTCCAGTGGAGCCTCGAGTGTTGATACATCCAGCATGGTTAGAGTCACTGTAGGTGATGAAGGGGTGAGGAAAAGATGGAGGGTTATTGGATGGTAGGTGAGCTTGAGGTCCATAGTCCCTTTGAGGTACCTGAATATGTGTTTAATGGCCTGCCAATGTCCTCCACCAGTGTTATTGTTGAACTGTGCAAGTTTGGCAACAGAGTATGCAATGTCAGGCTAGGTGCCAATAGTGAGGTACATGAGGGCACTAATGACATGCATGTAAGGTACTTTTTCCATTTCTTCTATTTCTCACTTAGTCGTCAGGCATAGTGCTTTGCTAAGCATTGGTTTGGAGACTGGATTACACTTGGTAAGCTTGAACCAGCTAAGCATGTTGAGGATGTATTGTTGTTGAGATAATTTAAGGGTTTAGTTTGCCTGATCATAGTCAATCTTGATACCAAGGAGATATATAGTCAGTCCAAGGTCTTTGATCTTGAAGAACTTCTGTAGGTTGTCCTTGATAAGAATGCTCTTGTAGCTATTATGTGACACAACCATTATATCATTGATGAAAACAGGGAGTATGGCATGTATGTCATCTGTGATCCAAAAATAGATACTTGGAGTTGATCTGGGTGAAACCCATCTTCTCAAGTGTCTTGTTTAAGTTGTGGTACTATAGGCAGCTGCTCTGTTTGAGTCCATAGATCCCTTTCAAGAGTTAGCACACCTATTGTTAACTGTTTTTACCATGCTTCTGGAACCCTTCAGGTTGTCAGATATAGAATTTGTATTCCTTCTTGAGTTCTCTATTAAGGTAGGCATTTGAGTAATCAAGAGATTCAATAAATTCTCTAGCAAGTGCTGCTTGTGCCAAGATTTTGCAAAGAGCTCCAAGTCAAGCAGTTGGTGCAAAAACTTGATTGTAGTCAATTCCAGGACATTGGTTATCACCTCGAGCAATGAGTCTAGCCTTGTAGTGGTTAATGGTCCCAAATGCTTGTCATTTGATGAGGAAGACCCATCTGGATCCAATTGCTTACTATCCTTCAGATGGTTCAACTAGCTCCCAAGTTCCATTTGCCAGGAGTACATCAATCTCAGTCTGAGCAGTGTCCATCCATTTGTCATGGTCTAGTCCTGTCATGGCCTCTTTCCATCTACTGGGTGCATCCTCTGGGCACATGGCAGCTCTGAAGGCTTGCTGAGTGGAAAGGTCAAATGCAATCTCAAAAGCATTGAGGAGGGGAATGAATTCATCTGTTATTCTATAGATGTAGTTGACTGATTCAATCATACAAGTGGCACAAAGTGCTTCCTCGTCTTTATCAGAGCCACCTATGACAACATTGTCAGAGTTGGTGTCATCTGCCATTGCTGGTCGGCTATTATTTTTTACACCCCCTTGATCTGGCATTTGAGATGGATCACCCCCTGTAGGTTTACCTTTTGCTACTTGATCTTGTTTGATGATGTCATCTTGGCATTCTTCCTCATTTCTTTCATTATCACCCAGAGGAGGGCTTGGAGAGTGGGTGACAAAGGAACAGAGGCAAATGTGGTGAGTACAAGTACTATGCCTGCACCATTTACGAGTGATCAAAACTCAGTGTTCCTCACTGTGTGCCATCCATGTGCTGGTAGGGCCTGTTACATACCATTGCAATGGTTGGTGAATACATGTAACAAGTTGCTGTTTGAATAGTGCCCACAGACTAATGCCAGATAACCTGGCATAGTGGCCTTTTGGCCCAGTTGAAAGAACACATCACTGTGGGAATTTGTTGCCTTTTACAGTATGCCAGGTTGACCAAGGTCAGCGGTTCAAATCCCTGTGTGCGCAATAATTTGGAGGGTTGTTGCAATCACTGGGACCCCAGGAACCCTGGCTTACATGATGGTCCATGACATCATGGGGGTCTGCTATGTCAAACAGTAATTAGAGTGCTTGGGGGCAGCCACAGACAGGCCTGAGAAACCTGTTAAGATATCATCACTGTGGCACCTTGAGGGCTCGGTACCTAAGGGGGAGGTACTGTTACATACCATTGCAATGGTTGGTGAATACATGTAACAAGTTGCTGTTTGAATAGTGCCCACAGACTAATGCCAGATAACCTGGCATAGTGGCCTTTTGGCCCAGTTGAAAGAACACATCACTGTGGGAATTTGTTGCCTTTTACAGTGCCAGTCCTCCCAGTTTGTGTCAGGGGATGACCCTCTCAAGCCTAAAACAAGTCTGAGGTCCTATCTCAGACTCTACCTAAACTCCAAGGATAAGAGACCAGAGTCCAAAAGACCACTGATGTCAGGGGACAACTCTCTCTGAGTCCTGATCCAAGTCCAAAGCCCTATCTCAGACTTCCCCCAACTCCAAGGCCCTATCTCAGACTTCCCCCAACTCTGAGGCCCTATCTTGGACTCCCCCCAACTCTGAGGCCAGGAGACCCAGGTCCAAGGGACCACCGAGCAGGAGATAGGATTGATCTTAGCATGATAACTGGAACCTGGAATAAGTGCCTGAGCCTCGGACTTAGTACCAGGAAGTTGGCCCTACAGACTGCGATGGATTTGTAAGCTAGTGCACAGACCACTTATATAAAGGGTATAAAAGAGGTTCACCAGCAGCAGGATCCTTAGACTTTCCTCTTTGGATCCCCCCTGCTTAGGTGAGAGCCCTACATGTACTTAGGTAGTAGTCATAATTAAACTTTGGATCCCCCCTGCTTAGCTCTTCTGTGATATACCTCCAGTTGATGCTGAAGGGTTGCCCTTACAGTTTGGTCCTGTCAAACTTCTTGACTAAAATGAGAGACCTGTAGGGTGTTGGACACAGCATGGGATAAAGATAAGCATGGACTGAACAAGGTGTCAAGTAAGCTATATATCCAGCGTTTAGGCTGGGTAAGCATTCAGGTGGGGCCCATAACCTATTGTGAAGGCAACTCTGCAACATGTGAGTTCAGCATAAGAGCTAGTATATTGACTACTATACCTGTGATATATGAGTTCAGCATAAGAGCTAAAGAAGCACAGGTACTATACATGTACTACTTATATACTACTCAGCAATCAAGGGATGGCTGAAACCATAGAACAATAAGGGCTGTTATATAATAGCCCAAGGCAGTGCACAATGTCAATGGGTCAAGTATTTACCGCTTTTATAACACAGGTGGCTGAATGTATAGGATAAAATATGTGCATCCCTACCTGGTTGTTGTTAAGTCCGCGTGTCAGGCGCTTAGCTAGTACTTCCGAAGGGGTTTTCCAGGTTAGTGCAAAGGTCCGTAACGGGGCCAAAGACCGAGACCGGGGTCGGACGGACTACAGACGGAGACGGAGGCGCCAGAAGCTTAGGGTAGGTCATGGAATAGATCAATCCGGTCACTGAGGTGTTCAAGGTCGAAGGGACTTGGCTTCAACTTATGTGTTGCGCCCTCCTCAATCGTCTGTCCCTAATTTCGGAGAGGAGAAGGAAATTCACCGGAGTGAGTCAGAACTAGGTGGACTAAGATGGACTAAGATGATATTCATACTAGCGAACAGTCTAGTCGACTGGGAGACTATATACATGCGACTGTCTTTGTACTATCTTTTGCTGGTAATAAAACAAGGGAGAAGGAAGTACAAGGGGGTCAATATAAAAGAGAGAACAAGGGAGCGAGGTACGTGATAGTCCTGTGCGTCGGTTATCAAAGTATTGAGTCTCGGTCGGGGACGGACTCGGAGGTGGTGTCTCGGTCGTGATGGCATCGGATGCGGACAGTGGGCTCTGGGTCGGACTTTGTCCGGGAACGGAGATTACGGAAAATGATCCTTCATCCTTTCGGTCGGAAAGGTCTCGGAATAAGGAGGGGTGGTTGTGGGGGTTGTTGAAGGTATGGGCTATAACAGTTGTAACACATATGCTCTGTCCATCAAGCTATGTCACATTCTAATTTAAGTTCATCATAAACTTTATAACTACAGTCCATATATATCCAAAGAGGGTTATGGGTGCTACACCAAAATAGTAAATGAGAACAAAGTTCATTCATGTCTAACTGGGGGTACCAAGTTCTTCCAAATCCATAGAATTTGAACCTCTCCCATAGGCCCACTGTGCACACACAGTATGGCCAATACCTGTGTTCGTAAGACTATATCACTATTCAAAAGATATTCCAGTTTCACAGATTGTGCCAACAACAATACCTAAATGATTTGAGATCTATTACATAGTTAATTCTATTGATTATGGGCCAAGGTTTGCACCCCTCCGATAATTTCAATCTTCCTAAGATTATAGCAGCTGTAGCTAGATAGTAAGAGGGGTCTGTGCAACTCCAGCAGGTGTAAGAGCAACCCTCTTGCAGCCTCTTGGAGGTGTCTTGGAGGCGAACTAAGCAGGGGGAATCCAAAGCTTTTAATTATAACTATTACCTAAGTACATGTGGGGTCCTCACCTAAGCAGGGAGAATCCAAAGAGAAAAGTCTAAGGATCCCACTGCTGGTGAACCCCTTTTATACCCTTTATGTAAGTGGTCCATGCACTAGCTTACAAATCAATACATGGGAGTTTGTAAAGCCAACTTCCTGGTACTAAGTCCAAGGCTTGCATGTTTATTCCGGGTTCTATTTGCCATGCTTTAAGATCATTCCTGTTTCCACTCGGTAGTCCTTTCAGACTTGGGCATCTTAGCCTCGGAGTTGGTTGGAGTTTGACATAGGACTTCAGACTTGAATCAGCCTTAGGAGAAGGTCATCCCCTGACAGCAGGTGGGGATGCATTTTCAAGCTTTGGGAATGCCAAGGATGTGGACGGGGAATGGCCAAGTCCTGCAGGCCAGAAGTAGTAGCTTTGGCTTCAACACTCGTGTATTGTGCCCTACTTGCCATGCATGCCACCAATTTGGGAAAGAGAAAGTACTTGGGGGTGCCAAAGGTGCCCGCCTGAGTAGAGGACTTTACAAAGGGAAGAGGAGACAAGGGGCCTAAGCCTAGTCAATACCCAGAATGAGGAAATATGTACATTCATGTCCTACTTATATAGGTTAAGAAGTGACATGGGGAATAAGGAATGTGGAACAATAAGGTATGCAGAGCATGTGGAGATATTGTCCACAACAAGTAAAATTAGAATGAAGGAATGTAAACAGGGATGGGACAATGGAAATAGAATAATAGGAATGTGGCCAAGCATAGGACAATAGGGAGTGCCCAACTATAAAACAATAGGGTTGTGGCCAAGGATAAAACAAGGACAGGATGTCCTGAGGTGAGGTGGATTGAGGAATAAGGAGTAGGCATAGTAGGATTAATGGATGGTGAATGGCATAGAGTAGATGAGGGATAAGGACAAGGAATGTAGATGGTAGATGTGCCAAGCTGAGACCAGTGTACCAAGTGACTTGCATGTGGCATGGGCACTTGTTCGTGGACATAGTCTGACTGCTTGGTTGGCACTGCCAAATTACTGGAATCTTGGTATGTGTACTTGACATGCATCAAAACTTTGAAGATGAGAAAAGATAGTACATCTCCTCCCATCACCAATTTGACAAGTGAAAAGAAACTCTGCCAATGTTGACTTTTCAGCTATTCACTGAATGCCTCAGATTTAACCGGTCCGGTGATTGATTGATATCAAAACTCAGTTCCCTTACCAATTATGTCAATGATGACCTAAATCACTAGCCTTGGTGTCATGCACAACTTCTTCATCATCACCACCCTGCAATGGGACCAGGTCAAAAGGTGGGGCCCCACACTAGAACTTCAAAAACTGAGAAGGTAAGACTTTTTGGGTACCGAAAAGGCCTACTGAATGATCGGGTCTGTTACCTGACCCAGCTATCATGGTGAGTGAATCCTCTAAGGCGGAGGCTTAAAGAATCAGAATTTCACCTAATTAATCAATACTTGCATGTCCAGTCAATGAGTCTATTCTCACATCTGCACTCTTTTGTTCAAATGTTGCACAAGGAGTGCAACACACTAGAGTACTTTCCCCAGAGCACAAGACTACATGAAGGTCCAAATATTACAACTAGGTTGCAACTGGGGACTGCAATGCAACTGTGACTGGATCATTGATATTGTCATGCCTTTGAAAATTCCTTCTAAATCTACTTCTTTTTCACACATCAGCCCTTTAGGCAGCCTTGGCCACTTTTGGTGATATTGACTGCCAGATCAAATTGAACAACATTGGTGACCCTTTTTATCAGGTACTATTTATTTACTACTGATATCTTGAATGTGGTCAGGGTAAATGGTGTCTACAGTTGTTGTTTTTTTTTGTTTTTTTTTTTTAGGAGGGGGGGTAATTTTCAGCCCTATCTAATGAGTTAATATCAAAATAGCCAAACACCATTGTTTATTCTCTGCTGAATCAAACTGGATCTTTCCTCATGGTACAACTGTAAATGTGCAGGGTCTAACCCTCAAATTACTGCATCTACCTGGCTGACAATATCTCTCTCACAACTGGGACTGAGGCCTAACCTCAGGGCATGTCCTGGTTGCTCCACCTATATAATTCCATTGGGCTCTGCCAAACTACACAAGTTTTTTCTTCTTCTGCACCACCTCACCCCAATGCAATTCCCAAAAGTAGTTTCTGTTAGATTGTCTAATCCCACATACTATTCATATCTCTAATTAATGTCTTCTAAGCTAAGACATTATACATACAGAGCTCTATGGAGTATTATCGGCAATCTGATAACTGACTAGGGCTCTGAACTTAACTTGTATAGACACACATGTGTTGTGGATTCAGAAAGGACATCCTCTCTTCCTCACTCTGTCCTCCCCTAAAGTCAAGTAAAATGTAATTGACTTGTTCCAAGAACATGTCTTCACTCAAGGAGTCAACCTGAAAGGTTACCCATGTGGACTAAATGGTGTAGTGGTAAACACCATAGGTATATATGCTATAGCCCTGGGTTCAAACCCCAGTGTGGTTGTTCTGTTTACCTCAACAGTTTCCACACTCCTGCTATCTTCTAATAACATGAGCATCTCCTTTTACGTTTGTAGCAATCGTAAAGGGACATGCTCACGTTGTTAGAAGATAGCGGGAGCGTGGAAATTAGTTTTGGGAATTGCATCGTGGTGAGGTGGTGCGGAAGAAAAAAAAAATGTATAGGTCAGCAGAGCCCAATGGGATTGTATAGGCGGAGCGACGCGCACTGAGGTCGGTCCTCAGTCCCGGGTTTGTGACAGATAAAATGTGTCCGGGGCTTTGTGATATTTTTCTTTTTTGGTTGACCCCCTGGTTGCCGAGTTTAATACATTGCTTGGCTATCGGGGATGCTCACTACCGGAAACTAACTGAATCCTACCGTATAATGGAACAGGGAAAGACTTTCAAAAACACCATCGAGTGTTGAGCTGCGTTTCTGATGACAGTGGTTCGCTACCTTGGGTCACATTATGCTATCCGCGAGATACTCTACACTTGAGCAAAGCTTTGAAACAATGCTCAGAACCCACGCTGAAAATGAAACCGAGCGTTCAAGTGTGCTCTTCCGCACGAGCAGGCCTTTTGTTTTGTGGATTCTCAGCTACCCCTGACAGGATCTATGGCGGTATGAGCTCATCAAGCGGACTGAGGTGTTACAGTTGCCTAGGTATAATTTATACATCCCGTGATGGCTATTGGAGCTATATAACGGCAAGGGGAAAAATAAATGACCCGCAACCTAGTTACGGTGATGTTGTATTCAGTGGAGGCTCAACTGGTACTGCGCCTCTTCAACAGTCTTTCGAGAATAAGGCCACTGCCAGGAGAACCGCGCCCCGAGGCCTAAACGTCGGCTTTCATACGTTCCCATGCCAACTTCATGTCTGTCACCGACATTTGCTACATTATTAAACAAGTGAGGATGAGAGTTTGAAGAAAATGATAAGTAGTTGAGGAATTGATGTGAGTGATAGGTAAATCATTTTGTTCTTGGTTAGACTTTCCAGAATATTATGTATATGTGTAATAAATTTGACTTGGAATGTATTCCGAAGGTTAGAGATGAGTAACACGACATGTAATGTGAAGTCAGTGCTGGCGACTGCCTTTGGTAGATGCAGTATTTCAGAGTCAACTCAATGATTTTTAGAAGGTATTTTTGTCACTAAATGTTACTGTTTAAATCTCTAGCTATTTGTATCCGACAGATTCAGTTGTTTACTAATTTGTCCCATATCAGGAAGCTCTTGGAATGAGGGCATGGAGTATGTGGTTATTTCTCAGAAATCAATCTTTCTGACTATGTGATTGTCATCTGCAGCCATGAAGTCCAGCTCCACTCATCATTGCATATCTTTGTTGTTTTTAAGTATTTTGTATATGATTAAATAATTCACCTCTTTGGGACATTCTGCTGCTCCAACTATTTTCTGTATATATGTGCCTGGTATTTAAATTAAGACTCCTAAATTTTTTTTTACAGTAGAATTTCCCTATTTTTTGTTTGTGTTTAGAGAATTAGAGTGTGACTTGAACAGCTAACTTGTATTTACTTTAGCTTCATACTATACTGTACGAGGGGTTATTTATTCCTGGTATAATGGCAATTGGCTCAGGGACTGGGAAAGGTCGCTGATCCAAGACTTTCCATCAGTGATCCCATAAGCTACACCTTGCAGTGCAGGAATTGGATGTTCTGAGGCCCGTGGTCCCTCTGCAATATACTCCACACTCAACATTTCCGAATGGGCTGTGATTAAAGCATCATGGAGAGCTGTCACAGAGTTTCCACAATTGGTGTTATATGAGGGTAACTGGTCGCTGGTAGAGGACTGAGACATGGAATCACTATCGCTAGGTATGGCTGGTTGTTGCCTTCCAGGTCTCTGTGTGTCTTGCTTCTCGTTTGGCTGTATCATGGCCGGTTGGGAAGATGTATTTGCTTGGGACAGAAGGAAGGGTGTAGTTGTCAATGGAGTTCGTGTTTGAAAGAAACGAGGGAGCGTATTCCCTCTTCCACCGGAGGTGTCTATATGGGTAGCCGAAGAGACCGCTTTGTGACGTCTCTTCAGGAAGAGGCCAATGATAAGACCAAGTAAAATACCGCCTGTTATTCCGCCGATGGCTGCACCAATCACGGTAGCAGAAGAGGCGTGCACTGATTGGGATAACAAAGTTCCAGAAACAGGAGTCGCTGCAGGAAATGTCGAAGGGATGAGATGTGTGATAACTGAGGGGTTTGATGATTCTGATAAGAGTCCGGTCGAAACAGGTTGGGAAGCAGTAAGGGATGGGGAAAAGAATATTGTGACCACTATTGTTTGCACTAGACCCGTAGGAACAGTGTCAATATGACTCGGAAGAGAGGAAGAGAGTGGAGAAAGCGATAGGCTCGAGGCAGTTAGAAAGATAAACGAAGTTATTGTCGCCGACATGGGGTGGGGGTGTACTGCTAAGGACAGTAGGCTGAGGGGAATGCCGACTGGGATGTTGGCTGTATTGATATTGACGGTAGTGTCACTGAGGACTTTGATGACGGCAGTATTGACAATGGGATCGAGATGAGGTCACCCTCACAATGACTGCAGTGGGTAAGGAAGGGTCCGTGTAGCGTGATGCACGGCTTAAAACAAGTGGATAGTATGCTCGCCTTCTTCAAAAAAGTCGCGGAGAAAGTTCTTATCGTTCAAGTCCCTATTTATATTGAAATAGCTACCAGCTGCTACCTCAACTCACCCCTTGACCATGATACGAAATCAGAAGCCGGTGTTTGCAATGGTTACATCAAGTTTCTCCATAAATACATAAGTGATGTCTAAAGAGAAAAAAAATCAATGCGAAAACAAATAAAGAAAAATTCTTACACATCGATGGTTCCCGAAGACTTCAGGCAAGACCATTTCAAGAATAAAAACATTCGATCCTATCCTCCCCTCTGTCAAGAATTGACTGAGAAATGATAATTCAAAAATTGGCTTGAAATGAGGATGGAAATGTGGCGTTTCCACACGACACGCAAGAAGGACAGGATTGATGTTAATATAAGTACAAGCCTTCAACTTCCATCACCTTTTTTGACAGATGATGTGATCTGTCAGTAAGAAATAACGATTACGTCAATGATCCCCGGCTCGACTTGGGGACTCGGCTGGGAAATCGAAAGTTTCTTATGTTTACTCAGGACTTGATTGACCTTACTGAAATACGAAGATGGAAGGCAACTGGTGTTTCTTGGATTTCGGTGGCGCTGATAAGAACCGAGGAGAAACAACAACCGTTTGGCTTGAGCAGAGGTATTGGTCCATTGCAAACAGATGAAAAATCACAACTCAAAGTGTGACTAGTGTGTCGAAGTATTCTAACAGTGTTCTTGATTATTAATTTGATTACCCACAATCCAGGAGGTCAGAGGCACATTGTTGCCGTCAGAAGAAGAACGGAGAACGTGATCTTATCTCTACTTGTCACCCGGTTCAGAATGTCTACTCTTCAACAGACTCCACCACACAATACTGTCGATCAACCATTGGTCCCGGCAGTGGCAATAAGCCAGTGTTCATGCACAACAACTTCAAAGACATCTCAGGCTGATCACTTCTCGATGAAGAAATCCTCATCAAGCCCTATGGGCCTGCATCTCTGCCCTTGCTATGACCATGGGCAGTGGAGGCCGCTCCTTTTATTATGTCATTCCTAACGTTCAGACACACCGATAATCACATCTTACAGTGACTGCCAAATCATAAAAACACCTCAGGTTATGTATATCTGGATTTATCGTTACTCATTCAGAAAAATACTGTTTATATTCGTCAGTATCAACCTCAACCAATTTTGGATCCATGATAAAGACAATGTCTCACCCACTTCAATAACCCACAGCTTCGTTACTTCAGAGTCTTATCCCTTAAATTTTATGTCTCCAGTGTGTTGATGTATCATCCACCTGATCATTATCTATACCACCTTTTTAGCCGGTGCTGAGATTAACAATGAGCAAAAGTGTGGAATTTACCCTTATTTGGAACACTGGTCAAGAGTTGGCTTCTGCCCATTGGAAGGTTGACTCACAACCTTGAAAATTGTTGAAATCATGAAATAAAAGGTTGGCATTAGACATATTTATTTCAAATGGCAAGATGGTATAGTCAGTGGCTAATACTAATTCAAATAATTTTGTGTTATTTCCCTATATAAATTTAGAATGAATTGTAGTTATGCAGTGTCAACATGTCAGGAAATGTGTGAGATGTTTCTGATGTCATTGTGGGTTGAGTTGGGTGTCACCCAGCTGTGCCAGGCTCAATTAGCAATGAAATATCTAGCTAATTTGCAGTTACTACTTTCAGATTCACCTGTTATTTGATACAGTGAGTGAGCAAATAAATCGGCAGGTAAGTTGGTGGATCCACACCAAATAAAGCTCCATGTCCCTCATTGTATAGATCCACAGCTTTGCATAGCTCTCTAGTAGCCTTCCACAGTCAAGGAGTAAATCAGAGAGACTATCATGGGGATGAAACACTCCAATTTGTTGTAAAACCTTGAAATGCTTGCCAATAAGACTAGTGTTGTATTGCATAAGATACCAAGCCTGTTCACTGTTACCTTGTATGATCACAAGCATTGTAATAATCTTGAGCAAGGCAGGCATTTCATACAACTGTTCCCAAGGTCCTCAAAGAAATCTAATACCAAAAATGAAAATTATTTATTCACTTTGATTTGGAATATTGTCAGGCTCATGTTTCCTGCTCTTTCTGTGTATGAGGGATCTGTGTTATTACAGTCCAATCCACACACTCAGCTTTCAGCCTTGGCTCTTGGCACATGATATAACAAATTTCATTCACTTTTCTTCTGCCTACCAGCACTGTCATTCATTTCTAGGTTTTCTGTTCCATCCACTTCAGCAATGCTGCTCCTTGACTTTGGTGATGTGCCACCAAGTTACCCACCTGAACCAGAAATTGACCCATTTGTGTGTGGCTCTCCCTTGTGAACTTCACAGTCATGCTCAACAACCCAGTTAGCTTCACCTTTGACAAATGGGTTCACCTGCCAGGTGTTATATCCGCAATATAACTCCGACATCCTGGACCTCCGACATAGGGTGCTACGAAAGAACCCTACTCCGAACCAAGTCTGAGCCTATATAGTCACCTCTGAGTCTGACCAGCATCATTAACCTCGGACCTCGGACATCTTCCTTTCTTGTCAAACAATAGTCTTATTGTAACACCAAATGTATATTTGTCTTGTACTCTGTTTTTGTTCATCCTATTATGCTCTTGACTACTCCTAATTAGTTACAATAAGGATCGCATGTATGAATACCTCCAGACTTCTGTACTATACCTTAATTCGAATATCAACTTAGTATTCCCACACCTCCGCTCAAGCCAAACAGTTTCTCTTTCCCCGGTCCTTGCTCAGTACCACCGAAATTTCAATAAAACCTTCAACTTACATCACCTTTTTTGACAGATGGATGTCAGAAATCTATATTTAAATTTAAGAGCCCACGGTTACGTCAATGATCCCCGGCTCGGCCCGGGGAATCCGCTGGGAAATCGAAAGGTTCTTATTGAGTTTACTCGATTGACCTTACTGAAATACGATCATGGAAGGCAACTGGTGTTTCTTGGATTTCGGTGGTGCTGATAAGGACCGAGGAGAAACAACAACCGTTTGGCTTGAGCAGAGGTAATGGTCCATTGCAAACAGATGAAGAATCACAAATCAAAGTGTGACTAGTGTGTCGAAGTATTTTAACAGTGTTCTTGATTATTAATTTGATTACCCACAATTCAGGAGGTCAGAGGCACATTGTTGCCGTCAGAAGAAGAACGAAAAATGTGATCTTATCTCTACTTGGTACCCGGTTCCCTTCTTTTCCCAATGTCTACCTCTGACAGTCTTCAACAGACTCCACCACACAATACTGTCTACCAACCATTGGTCACCGCAGTGGCAATAGGCCAGTGTTCATGCACAAGCACTTCAAAGACATCTCAGGCTGATCAATTCTGGATGAAGAATCCTCGTCAGGCGCTATGGGCCTGCATCTTTGACCTTGCTATGACCATGGGGAGTAGAGGCCAGTCCTTTTATTATCTGTCAGTTCTAACGTTCAGACACACCGATAGTCACATCTTAAAGTGACTGCAAAATCATGAAAACACCTCAGGTTATGTATGTATATTTGGATTCGGTTACTCATTCGGAAAAATACTGCTTATATTCATCAGTATCAACCTCAACCAATTCTGGATCCATGATAAAGACAATGTCTCACCTACTTCAATAACCCACAGCTTCATTACTTCAGAGTCTTCTCCCTTACAATTTATGTCTCCAGTGTGTTGATGTATCATCCACCTGATCATTATCTATACCACCTTTTTAGCCGGTGCTGAGATGAACAATGAGCAAAAGTTGGAACACTGGTCAAGGGTTGGCTTCTGCCCATTGGAAGGTTGACTCACAACCTTGAAAATTGATGAACTCATGAAATAAAAGGTTGGCATTAGGCATATTTGTTTCAAAAGGCAAGGTGGTATAATCATTGGCTAATACTAATTCAAATAACTTTGTATATTGTTTCCCTACATAAATTTAGAATAAATTGTAGTTATGCAGTGTCAACATGTCAAGAAATGTGTGAGATGATTCTGATGTCATTGTGAATTGAGTTGAGTATTACCCAGCTGTGCCAGGGTCAATTTGCAACCAAATATCTAGCAAATTTGCAATTACTATTTTCAGATCCACCTGTTATTTGATACAGTGAGTGAGCATAGAAATTGTCAGGTAAGTTGGTGGATCCACACCAAATAAAGCTCCATGTCCCTGATTGTATTCATCCACAGCTTTGCACAGCTCTCCAGTAGCCTCCACAAGTCAATGAGTAACTCAGAGAGACTATCATGGGGATTGTCAAGTATATGTACCGAGACCCATTATTTCGGCAGTGCCAACCGAGCAACCATTCTATGTCCATGTCCAAGTGTCCTCACCATATGCATATCACTTGGTATGCCAGTCTCATCTCAGCACATCCACCACCCACATGCCTACTCCTCACCCCTTGGCCTGTCTCACCTTGGGACTTTCTGTCCTTGTTCTATCCTCAGTCACAGCCCTTGTTTTATAGTCAGGCACTTCCTATTGTCCTGTCCTTGGCCACATCTCTATTATCCTATTCTTTATTGTTCTATCCCTGTTTTACATTCCTTCATTCTAATTTTACTCGTTGTGGACAATAATCACATGCCCTGCATACCTTATTGTTCCACATTCCTTATTCCACATGTCACTTCTTAACCTATATAAGTAGGACATGCATGTACATATTTCCTCATTCTGGGTATCAACTAGGCTTAGGCACTTCTACCTTCTTCCCCTCTGTTAAGTCCTCAACTTGGGCCAGCATTACCAGCATCCTCCCGAGTATCTGTCTGTTGCAAATTGGTGGCATGCATGGCAAGTAGGGCACAATGCACGAGTACGTTGAAGCCAATGCCACTACTCTTGGCCTGCAGGACTTGGCCATTGTCCACCCGACCCTTTGGCAGTCCCGAAGTCCACCAGTACCCAAAGCTTGACAGGGATGAAACACTTCAAGTTGTTGTAAAACCTTGAAATGCTTGCCAATAAGACTAGTGTTGTATTGCATAAGATACTGAGATTGTCTAAGATAATGGGTTGGAGAATATATACTAGTAGTTATACTACTTATTGTGGTACAGGAGTCATAGCTATGGAATGTTTAGTTAATATTTTATCTGTATATATGCTACTACTGTGTTGACACATGGTGACTCAATCCTATGTAAGTGTCAAGCCCACATACCAAGCTCCGGTTAACTCAGTAGTACCAACCAAATGACCCTTATTGTTAATCCTACACACCAGTGATAAGCCATTCCTCACTAGTACATGGTGTTGGCTTAGTACATTTGGTTCATTATTTTGTTCACTTTCCCTACCCCATCCCTCCTATTCTTTATTATTCTCTTATTCCCCATCCTTCCCTTTGCCCGTTTACCCTCGGGACATTCCCTATTCATTTATCACTCAGTCACAGCCCTATTGTTTTATATTCAGCTACCCTCTATTGTTCTATTTTCCCCCACACTCCTGCTCATTTATTACCGGTCATATCTCATTGTCTTATTCTTTTTTATTCTTTTTTACATCTTATTGTTCTATTCTAGATTGCTGTGGACAATACTTCCACATGGTCTCCATACCTTATTCTTTTCTCTGTGTCTTATGCCACCCTTATTCCTCATTCCACCTCTTAGCCTATATAAGTAGTGAATGCATGTACATAGTTCCTCAGTCTGAGTATCAACTAGGTTTATTCCTTCCTTGTCTCCTTCCTCTGTCTAAAGTCCTTTTCTTAGGCTGATACTCTTAGCATCCTCCCAAGCATCTCTTCTGTTCAAAATCAGTGGCACACACAGAAAGTAGGTGCAACACATGAGTATGTTGAAGCCAAGCCACTACAATTGGCCTGCAGGACTTGGCCAGTTCTCACCCGCACCTTTGGCATTACCAAGGCCTATGTTGGAGATCTCTTATACCCTATACACTGTAGAAAAAACCACTAAAAAAGCATTAAAATACTAAAGTACAAAAACATGACTGACTCCTTCTTGTATAATTAGTATTGTAATTAATTAGCTTTGGAATGCTAATTCAATGTCAGGCTTGAGTAATGCCAAAGATGTGGATAGAAGTGGCCAAGTCCTGCAGGCCGGAAGTAGTGGCTTTGGCTTCAACATACTCATGCATTGTACCCTACTTTGCATGCATGCCACCAATTTGGAATAGAAGGGATACTCAGGAGGTGCCGAAAGTGCCAGCCTGATTGGAGGACTTTACAGGAGAGAGGGAAGGTAATAAGCCTAAGCCTAGTTGATACCCAGAATGAGGAAGTATGTACATGCATGCCCTACTTATATAGGTTAAGAAGCGACATGTGGAATAAGGAATGTAGAACAATAAGGTATGCAGAGCATGTGGGGGTATTATCCACAATGAACAAAAATAGAATGGAGGAATGTAAATGATTATAGAATAATAAAAAATAAAATAATAAAAACATGGCTAAGGATAGGACAATAGGGAGTGCCCGACTATAAAACAATGGGTTATGACCGAGGATAAATCAATAGTCAGATGTCCCAAGGTAAGGTGTGTCGAGGAGTAAGAAGTAGATAGGGTAGGATGAATGGATGGTAAATGAGGCAGAGTGGATGAGGGATAGGGAGAAGGAATGTAGGTGGTGGATGTGCCGAGCCAAGACTGGCATACCAAGTGACTTGCATGTGGCATAGACACTTGTACGTGGATGTAGTCTGGCTGTTCAGTCAGCACTGCCAAATTACCGGACACTTGGTACGTGTACTTGACAATAGTAAGTGCCAGTCCAAGGAGCTGGTGGGCACTATGTAGGAGGGTTTCATTGGTCACAGTGGGTGATCTGTGTGATGATCCCTGCTGGATCTGGGGCCTTGAAAAATGATAAGAGAGAACTTGACCTGATTTGATTTGATGTCATGTGCATGTGTTGAGTAAGTGTAGTGGATATTTGGCACAAGACTAATTTTTTATTCATTGTAACTACTATCATTTTATACAAGTAAATCCTCTGAAATGAATATGATCTGCAATTAGTGGAGCATATGCAGGGTTGGCCCATTATGGGTTGCCCTGATGTGATCTTCTGACAAATGGCACCTATCAGAAGTGCCAATTGAATAGAAAGTAAAATCCCCATTGTTACCTCTTCATGTGCAATGAATATTCCCATCCTAAGCCATGTCCCATGTCCTATTCTTGTTAAATCCGCATGTCGGCGCTTAGCTAGAGGCTTCCAGAAGGGTTTCCAGAGGTTCTGAATGGTTTCTGATGGGGGTTTGTACTCTGGAGATGGAGGGACTTAAAGGTTGTGGGTTCATGGTTGGAATTGGAAAAGGGTGGGGAGACGGGAAGCACCGGGGGGTCTAGGACTGTTCACGGTATTAGGTGGTTTGAGTGGTTCGAGGTCACAAGGACTTGGCTTCAACTTATGTGTTGCGCCCTCCTCGATTGTCTGTCCCTAATTTCAGAAAGTTGGAAAGTTTACTAGAACTGAATTGGAAAATGCGATGCAGAATTAAGTCAATATTCATACTGGCAAATAGTCCAGTCGACTGGTGTCTTATATACATGTATTTAATCTTTGTACTAACTTTTCCCGAGTAAAGACAAGGGGGGAAGAGAGTACAAGGGGCAATACAGAACAAAAGAACAAGGGAGTGAGGTATGCGATGATCCTGTGCGTTGTTTATCCAAGGAGCAGAACCTTGGCTTCAGAATCTTCAGAGGTTTAGGAAAGCAGAACCTCAGGTTGATACAACAGAATTTGGAAAGCAGTTATTCAGGCTTTGAGCAGTCGGAAAGGTCCCAAAAATTATACAGATGGTTGTGGGGATTCATGTGGGTTTATTGGTGGTATGGGCCATAACAATTCTCCTGTCTGTGTGTCATCTGGTCCTCAGTGACTGCATATATGCACCCCAGTTTTGTTATTCCTCATTCATTTGCATGTGAGTCTTCTCTCCTATATCTCTTGTATCTTCTCTATTTGTTTCCCTTCTTCCCCTTCTGTATTCTATACAAAATCTGTGCTTCTAGCCCTTACATCTCCTGATCATGTGGGTGCTTAGCATGTAAGTTGCTACTGTTTATCCCTGTCACATGGTTACCACTGGTGAGTTTGGTTACTACTTTGTTTCTGAGTACATACTAACTAATTCATTGTTGTTTTCTAGTTTTTATCCCTTTTCTTCACTGTTATACATGCATATATGTGCAATTCTGTCCTTTCTTCCCTATTCCTTGCTCCCCTCTCCCCATTCCTTCCCTCATTCATTACACCAGATTGTTTATGTTCAGGATTTGACATTCAGCCTAAACATCTCTTCCCTTTATCCCTGACAATCACAACCTTTTGGTATTGGAGAGGATGTCAGTTCTATTCATCATTTTCCCTAATAACTGCCTTTGATAGGAGTTTCAATTTACCATTATGTTTTGCAGTAGTGTGACTCTGTGACCTCAGCTCTTTTTAAGAGACTGAGGTACAAGTCTAAGTGTATTCTGATATTTCATACAATTGTTAACCATTGTCAGGCTTCGGTTACTGACAGACTTCGGTACTGTCGAGGGTTGTTGGGCGGACAATAGCCAAGTCCTGCAGGCCAAGAGTAGTGGCATTGGCTTCAACGTACTCATGCGTTGTACCCTACTTGCAATGTGTGCCACCGATTTGCAACAGACAGGTACTCAGGAGGATGCTGGTGATGCTGGCCTAAGTTGAGGACTTAACAGAGGGGAAGAAGGTAGAAGGGCCTAAGCCTAGTTGATACCCAGAATGAGGAAATATGTACATGCATGTCCTACTTATATAGGTTAAGAAGTGACATGTGGAATAAGGAATGTGGAACAACAAGGTATGCAGAGCATGCGGTTATTGTCTACAATGAGTAAAATTAGAACAAGGAATGTAAACTGGGATAAAACAATGAACGATAGAATGATAGGGAATGGGTCAAGGACAGGATAATAGAGAGTGCATGACTATAAAACAAGGGTTGCACATGAAGATAGAACAAGGACAGGAAGTCCTGAGGTGAAGCAGATCGAGGAACGGACAGATGGTGTGGTGGACATGCCTGTCAAGATTTGGTGACACCGAGATATCGGTTAAGTCCTACAAACCGTTACGGGGTGGCTAGGCTTCAACGTGCTCTTGCGTTGCACCCTGCTGTTCCGTGCGTGCCACTAATTTGGAAAGCAAGAGGAGCCTTGAGGGGATGCCGAGGGCGTTGGCTCGAGCGAAGGACTTTAGAAATAGAGAGCGGACAAAGGGGTGTGAATCACTTGATATTCTGAGTGAAGAACTATCTACATACATCCCACTACTTTTATAGTTAAGAAGCAAGATGTGGAACAGGGTGGCGTAAGGAATGGAAACAATAAGGTATGAGGCAACCACATGGAGGCATTGTCCACAGTGGTCAGAAATAGAATAAGGAATGTAGGCGGTATTAGAATAATAGAGTATGGCTGAAAATAAGATAATGGAATGGTGGGCGGGAATAGAACAATAGAGGACGGCCTAAGATAAAACAATGGCAATGGTCAGGACAATGAGTGGCCGTCATGTTGTTCGGAGGAAATGGGTAAAGGAGTGGATAGGGGGGTGAAGGAACAATGAAAGGGGGTGTACGAGGGGAGTGGTCCATACGATGTACCGGATGTACCGAGCCGAGGCCGCATGGTGGTGCGAGATAATGCGGGTGAGGGCCGGTTGGTTGGTATTCCCGAGTGAGTCGGTACTTGGTGTTGCGGGCTTGACAGTGCCGAGCCGAGAACAGCGTACCAAGTGATGTGCATGCAGCATAGATACTTGTATGTGGACATAGAATGGCTGCTCGGGTAGCATTGCTGAATCACCGGAACCTTGGTACATGTACTTGACAACCATCCTTTTGGATAGTATTTCAGGTAAGGTAGCAGACAAGTTGTATCTGCTAAGGTCACATGATGTGACCATCACGGTCACAGGTGCAAAATTTTTTGTTGTTGAAAAAAAATTATATTCTGCTAAGGTAGCGGACAAACAGTTTCCGCTAAGGTCACTTGATGTGACAGTCACGGTCACAAGCGCAAAAAAATTTGTATTCTGCTACAGAGGATGGTGATTTTTTTTGGAAATAATAATTGAGATATATTATATATAACATCAGGCTTGTCTGAATTAGCTAAAATAGTATCTGGCATGATGCCAGATCCTTGTACAAAATGGTGGATGTGACAGTGGAGTCACGTGACCTTAGTGGAAATGGCCAGTTGCAACAATAATATCCTACCTCTACCTTACCTGTGGGAATGTCTTTCTATATATGGAATATTTCCTTATATAGGTGATTACATCAGCACAAAAATTTTGTGACTGAAAATTTTTTGACAGTGTCAGACTGCTTAAAAAATGTGTTTATGAATTTTGAGAAGATGTTTGAAAGTTTGGATATACTACACTTGCAATAGTGATTTTTTTCAAAAATTAAAACCAACAATATGTACATATGGTTCCATGCCATTGATCTGTGGTCTCAGAATAATTTTTTTGTCGATGCTGCCAGATCCTTGTGCAAAATGGCGAGCGTGACACTTAAGTCACGTGACCTTAGCGGAAACCATTTGTCTGCTACCTTACAAAGGATGGCTTTTGTTTTTTGGAAATAATAATTGAGCTACACTAGATAATATAAGCTGCCTTGTCTAACTCAGCTAAAATAGTATCTGGCATGTTGCCAGATCCTTGTGCAAAATGATGGATATGACACTTGAGTCATGTGACCTTAGCAGAATATGTCCTCTACCTTATCTGTGGGAATGTCTTTCTATATATGGAATATTTCCTTATATAGGTGATTATGTCAGTGCAAAAATTTTGTGACCAAAAAATTTTTAACAGTGTCAGACTGCTTAAAACTGTGATTATGAATTTTGGGAAGATGTTTGAAAGTTTTGATATACTATATTTGCAATAGTGATTTTTTTCAAAAAGTAAAACCAAGACTATGTACATATAGTTCTATGCCATTGATCTGTGGTCTCAGAATCATTTTTTTGTTGATGTTGCCAGATCCTTGTGTAAAATGGTGGATGTGACATTTGAGTCATATGACCTTAGCAGAAACCATTTGTCTGCTACCTTAGTAGCATGTTGTCAAGTACACATACTGAGACCCATTTATTCAGCAGTGCCAATCGAGCAACCATCCTATGTCTACACCCAAGTGACCACGCCGCAAGCACGTCGCTTAATACACCGGTCTCGGCTTGGTACACCCACCATCCACACTCCTTGTCCTCACCCCTCAGCCCATCTCACCTCAGGACTTCCTGTCCTTGTTCTATCCTCGGTCACAGCCCTTGTTTTATAGTCGGGCACTTCCTATTGTCCTATCCTTGGCCACGTTCTATTATCCTACCCTTTATTGTTCTATCCCCGTTTTACATTCCTCCATTCTAATTTTACTCATTGTAGACAATAACCACATGCTCTACATACCTTATTGTTCCACATTCCTTATTCCACATGTCACTTCTTAACCTATATAAGTAGGACATGCATGTACATATTTCCTCATTCTGGGTATCAACTAGGCTTAGGCACTTCTACCTTCTTCCCCTCTGTTAAGTCCTCGACTCAGGCCGGCATCACCAGCATCCTCCTGAGTACCTGTCTGTTGCAAATTGGTGGCATGCACGGCAAGTAGGGCACAACGCACGAGTATGTTGAAGCCAATTGTTATGTCCGCATGTCAGGCACTTTGCTGGTACTTCCGAAGGAGCTATCTAGGTTGGTGCAAAGGTCCGTAACAGGGCCAAGGACCGAAGGCAGAATCGGATGGACTACGGATGGGGGCGGAGGTGCCAGGAACTTAGGATAGGTCGCGGAATGGTTCAATCCGGTCACTGAGGTGTTTGAGGTTGAGGGGACTTGGCTTCAACTTATGTGTTGCACCCTCCTCGATCGTCTGTCCCTAATTTCAGAAAGGAGGCAGCAGTTTACCGGAAATGAATCGGAAACTGGTGGGAGACTAAATCGATATTCGTACTGGCGAACAGTCCAGTCGACTGGTAGACTATATACATGTGACTATCCTTGTACTATCTTTGCCGGTCATAAAACAAGAAGAAAGGGAGTACAAGGGGTCAATAGTAAGGAAGAACAAGGGGATAAGGTACGCAATACACTGGCGCGTCGGTTATCAAGATGCAGAATCCTAGGTTACGGAAATCAGGGTTGGACTAGTGGTGGTTTGGACGGACATTACGGGAACGGGAACCACGGAGGGTGATCGTCTGTGCTTCGGTGGTTGGGGAGGTTTCGGAAACGGAGGTGGGTGATTGTGGGGGTTGGTGTAGGTTTGTTGGAGGCATGGGGCGTAACAGTACCCCCCCCATTAGGACCGAGCCCTCGAGGTCCTTGGTTGACGAATGATGTATAAGGTGGTCAAGACTGGTCGTTTGGTCTCCCTGGGCCTGGTTTGAGTAGATAGGCATGGTGGAAGTCCGAAACCACCTCCCTTGCATGGTTTAGTCCTGTGGCAGGGAGCCAGGAGGTCTCTTCTTCTGCTCCTTCGTAACCAGTCCATCTGACTAGGTATCGGAGTTGGCAGCCATGATGTCGATCAATCTTCGAGTCCAGGATTTCCGCTATTTCGTATTCGCATTCCCCATTGATCTCTATCGGCGGTTGCGGTGGTATTGTGCGGTTGGGGAAGGTGTTGGGAGTTGAAGGTTCCAGCATCGAGACGTGGAAGACAGGGTGGATTGACCTCATGTTTTTTGGAAGGCAAAGGGTGTAGGATACCGGTCCTACTCGGGCTATGACCTCGTAGGGTCCTAGGTATTTCTCGGACAGCTTCCAGGAGGGTCTTGTGGTCCGGATGTTGTCTGATTTGAGGAAAACTTTGTCTCTGACCTTGACCTCCGGTCCTTGGGAGTGGTGTTGGTCTGCGGAGGTGGTGTAGCATTGCTGAGCCGCGGATATGTTTTTTCGGAGCTCCTGGTGCAGTTCATCTAGGTCCACTGTGAAGTCGTATGCTCTTGAGGAGGCCAGGTCTCGCTCGGGGTGGAAGGTGATGTCTGGGTGGTATCCTTTGTTGGCGAAGAAGGGCAATATTCCAGTTGTCATGTTGGGGGCATTGTTGTAGGCGAATTCCACGATTGGGAGGAGGTCTGCCCAGTTGTCCTGCTGGTAGTTCCAGTAGACCCGGAGGTATTGTTCCAATGTTTGGTTCATCCGTTCGGTTTGTCCATCACCTTCTTGATGGTACCTGGAAGTGAAGTGTAGTTTCATGTCTAGGGCCTTCCCCAGGGACCTGAAGAAGGAAGACACGAACTCTGTTCCATGGTCCGAGGTAACGTGCGATGGGACCCCGTGTTTTGAAAATACGTGGAGCACAAACAGTTTGGCTAGGAGGGGGGATGTGATGGTGTCGTGGGTTGGGATGAAGATGGATTGTTTGGTGAGTCGATCTACGATGACGAGGATGGAGTCGTAGCTGGCTGACGGGGGTAGTTTCTCGATGAAGTCCATTGATATGGAGTTCCACGGGCGTATAGGGACCGGTAGTTGTTTCAGGAGGCCATACGGTCGGTGTCTTTGTGTTTTGGCATGCATGCAGGTTGTGCAGGACTTGATATAGGACTTCATGGTTTTTAGGAGTCCGGGCCAGGTGTACTCCCTCCTGATGAGGTCAAGCGTCCGATTTTGTCTGAAGTGTCCGGAGATGGGGTGGTCGTGCTTGTTTTGTAGGATTCGTAGGTGGAGGTCGGTGCTGTCTGGGACATAGATGCGCTGGTCAAGGAGGAGGAGGTTGTCTGGTGTGGCCGACCATTTTCCATTGGGGTTGTTGAGTTTTTCCGAGGTTTCTGGGTCGTTTCGGATTGCTGCACAGATGTCGCTGTGGAGTCGTTCTGTGTCCATTATTGCGGCCGCTCGTAGAGACGGGAAGTATAGTGCTGTGGCCCGTAGGGAGGCGGATAACTGTTCCATGGAGAAGATAGGTCGGAGGTTGTGGGGGTTGATCGTGGCGTAGTTGTTCCCTCCCTCTCTGGGGTAGACGTCCCATCATCTGGTTAGAGCGTCCGGTTTGGCTCCGAGGCATCCTGGGCGGAAACGGATGGTCATGTTGAATTGTGAAAGGTATTCTGACCATCGGACTTGTCAGCGGGTGAGAAGTTTGGTCGTCGAGAAGTATTCCAGGTTTTTGTGATCCGTTACAACGTCAATGGGGTGGGGTACACCTTCCAGGTAATGCCGCCAGGTTTTGAAGGCCTCGAAGATGGCAAGTAGCTCCTTATCATGTACGTCATAGTTCAGTTCTGGGGGTGAAAATGTCCAGGAGTGGAAGGCGATTGGGTGTATCTCATTGTCCGTGGGGGAGACTATGGATAGGATGGCCGCCAGGGCGTAGTCAGAGGCATCCGTCTCAACGACGAGTTGGGAGCCGGGGGTCCATTGGTTTAACACCGGGGCTATGGTGAAAGCCTTTTTGAGGGTTTCGAAAGATGTCCTGCAGTCTTCGGAGAAGTTCCAAGGTGTGTCCTTCCGTGTCAAATGGGTTAGCAGAATCGTGATGTCGGAGTAGTTGAAAATGAAACGTCTGTAGAAGTTTGCGAATCCGAGGAAGGACTGGACATCCTTGACTTTGCGCAGTTCAGGCCAATCCTGGATCACCTTGATCTTGTCATTAGCCATGGTGAGGCCATTCGGAGATAGGATGTATCCCAGGTATTCTACTGTGTCGGCATGGAACTGGCATTTGTCTGCTCGGGCATACAGGTGGTTCATTCAGAGCCGTTTTAGGACTTCACGCACATGTTTCCTGTGTTCTTCCAGGTTATCGGAGTATATCAGGATGTCGTCTAGGTAGACCAGCACCGAAATGTCGAGGAGGTCGGAGAAGATGTCGTTCATAAGGCATTGGAAAGCAGCTGGGGAGTTGCTCAGTCCGAAGGGCACGACACACCACTCGAAGGATCCATAGCAGGTGCGGAAGGCGGTTTTCCACTCATCGCCTTCTCGGATGCGGACGAGGTGGTATGCATGTTGTAGGTCTATTTTAGTGAAGATTTTAGCCTTACGGGGGCTGTCGAGTAGGTCAGAGATGCCAGGTAGCGGGTACCGGTCCTTTTTTGTGATTTTGTTGAGTCCTCTAAAGTCGACGCATAAATATAGGGAACCGTCCTTCTTTTGGGCGAACAGGACGGGTGCCCCGCCAGGTGAGCAGGATGGTTGGATGAAACCCATGGATACGTGTTCGTCCAAGAATTCGTGCAGCAATTTCAGCTCGCTTTCTGACAGGGAGTAGATGGGGCCGAATGTCAAGCCCCGGATACCAAGCTCTGGTTCACTCGGTAGTACCGACCAAACAACCCTTGCCTTTTAGTCCCACACACCAGTGACAAGGCATCCCTCGCCAGTACATGGTCTTGGTCTGGTACATTTGGCTCATCGTTTGGTTCACTTTCCTCATCCTGCCCCCTCTATCCTTTGTCATTCCTTCATTCCCCTTCCTTTCCCTTGCCTGTTTACCCTCAGGATATTCACTCTTTGTTGTCACTCGGCAGTGGCACTATTGTTTTATGTTCAGGCCACTCCCATTGTTCTATTCTCATTCACTCTTTTGTCCTCGGTCATACTTTATTGTTCTATTGTTGTCCACATTCCTTGTTCTATTCCTGATCATTGTGGACAATACCTCCACATGATTCTTCATACCTTATTGTTCTCCATTCCTTGTGCCACTCTGTTCCACATCTCACTTATTAGCCTATATAAGTAGCCAATGTATGTAGATGGTTCTTCGTTCTGGAAATCAACTAGGTTTACGCCTTCTTGTCCCCCCTTCTTCTGTCCCAAGTCCTTTACCTGGGCCGGCACTCTCGGCACTCTCCCGGGTATCCCTCTGTCCTAAATCGGTGGCATGCATGGGAAGTAGGGCGCAACGCATGAGCACGTTGAAGCCATGCCACTACTTCTAGCCTGCAGGACTTGGCCTTTACCCGTCCGACCCCTTCGGCTTTTCCGAGGCCTGTCAGTATGTACGATGCCTAACACCGAAGGGGGGTGAGGCTCCTTCCTCTAGGTCTATCTTTAGGTCGTAGGGTCGGTGTGGGGCCAGGGTGTTGGCACACTTTTTACTAAAGACATCCTGAAATTCGTGGTATTCGTTCAGGATGTTGGATAGGTCTACAGGGCCGTCCTTGATTCTGTTGAGGTCGGAGAGTAGTAGTTGGAAAGTCTGGGTACCCTCCATCTTCGAGATGTGGGCGAATGCTGCTGCATTGATCAACGCCACCTTGGGTGCAATGAGTTGTTTTTTCAAGGGGTCAGGAGAGTGATGAGAGGGGGCTATAGGTTCAGGCGGTTTCATGGAGTCGGTCGGCAGTGGGGGCTTGAAGGATGTGTTGCCCAAAACCCAGTCAATTGTTGGGTTGAAGCGGGTAAGCCAGTTATGTCCCAAGACCACCAAGCAGCTCGAGTGAAGCGGAGTTACAAAAAAGGTTACGGAGTGTCGTTCCCCTTGGGGGAAGCAAACCGGAAGTTCGATGGTCTTGCGAATGGAGGAGTTGGAGGTCCCGTCAAAAAGTCTTAGTAGGATGGGCGTGATGTCTTGGCACTGAAGGTTGTATCTAGATGCTAGTTTTGAATCGAGGAAACAGTGTGTCGATCCTGAGTCAACGAGCGTGTTCAGATGTTGTCCTGGTAGGAAGTCGGAGGTTAGATGAATGGTCAGTGCATTTGGGCTTGAGAGGGTGGATGTGTTGAGTCGGAGTATGACGGGAGTGTCGACGGTTTCAGAACGTTCCTTTGTTCGTGCCGGGGTTGTCGTCGCCAAGTCGGTGCTTTCCTTCTTAGGGCATTTTTTGACCCTGTGGCCTGCTTTGTCGCAGAGTAAGCAGAGGTCCTGTCTGAAATGGCGTTGTCGTTCCAGGGGCATGAGTTTCCCATTTTTGTCAAGTTTGGGCATCTGTTGGGGGTCGAGTGTCCAGGTGGGTTCCTTGGTGACTTCCAATTTTTGCTCCCAATATCATGCGTTGATGGATCGGGACAGGAGGCGGAGTTCTGGCAGGGAGGATGGTTTTCCTGTCCTGGCTATTTCGTCCTTAATTCTTCCTGGGAGCCCCTTGTAGTATTGATGGTGAAGGGCAGAGTCGTCCCAAAGGGTGCGGGTGGTGAGGCAGTTGAACTCAACCATATATTCCGTGATGTGTTGGTCGTCACACATGTGGAGTTTCTTGAGGTCCAGTTCTGCCTCACCTTCCAGGTCATGGGGGCCAAAGTTTGTTTTAAGTTCGGAAGTGAATTCATTATAGTTGTGGAGCCAGAGGGGTTCGTCATGGGCAGTGAAGGTGGGTTCGAAGTAGTCCAGGGCGGTTCTGGTTAGATATGATAGCACGTAGGTTACTTTGGTGCTACTGATGCTGAAGGTTTCTGGGTCATCCTGAAAAATTAGGTTGCACTGTACGAGGAAGGTTTGTAATTTTCTGGGGTTGGATCTGTCGAAAGGGTCTGGGTTTTGAACTTGTGTGGGGGCTCTCGATTTCTTAGAGGTAGCTAGGCTGTTTGCTAGCGTAGTGATGGCTTTGGCGAGATTGGTCATGTTTCCCAGTGGTATGGGGGCGCTCTTCGAGAGTGGTGCCCATAGAAAGAGGGGTCTGGCACATGATCAGGAGTGTGAGTACGAATATACTGTTAAGTCCGCGTGTCAGGCACTTCACTGGTACTTCCGAAGGAGCTATCTGGGTTGGTGCGAAGGTCCATAACGGGGCCGAGGACCAAAGGCGGAATCGGACAGACCATGGACGGGGGCGGAGGCGCCGGGAACTTAGGATAGGTCACGGAATGGTTCAATCCGGTCACTGAGGTGTTCGAGGTCGAGGGGACTTGGCTTCAACTTATGTGTTGCACCCTCCTCGATCGTCTGTCCCTAATTTCAGAAAGGAGGCAGGAGTTTACCGGAAATGAATCGGAAACTGGTGGGAGACTAAATCAATATTCGTACTGGCAAACAGTCCAGTCGACTGGTAGACTATATACATGTGACTATCCTTGTACTATCTTTGCCGGTCATAAAACAAGAAGAAAGGGAGTACAAGGGGTCAATAGTAAGGAAGAACAAGGGGATAAGGTACGCGATAAACTGGCGCGTCGGTTATCAAGATGCAGAATCCTAGGTTACGGAAATCAGGGTTGGACTAGTGGTGGTTCGGATGGACATTATGGGAACAGGAACCACGGAGGGTGATCATCCATGCTTCGGTGGTCAGGGAGGTTTCAGAAACGGGGTAGGTGATTGTGGGGGTTGGTGTGGGTTTGTTGGAGGCATGGGGCATAACACCAATGCCACTACTCTTGGCCTGCAAGACTTGGCCATTGTCTGCCCAACCCCTCAGCAGTACCAAAGTCTGTCAGTACCCGAAGCTTGACACATGTATTGACTGATTGCCCTGGTCTTCATATGTGTATGTATAAAGTCTCAGACCTCCCATCAACTTACTACAAGGACTCTATTCTTATCTGCTAGCATCCCAGCAACACCATCGCTTGAAAAGCTATTATCATATGATGCTACTCCTCATCATAGTGCATATTCTCAGTCTCTTAGAGAGGATATATTTTGTAACACCTCAGCTCCCCACCCCTCCTCCTTGCTCTCTTTGCCTTTTATTGGACTTGAGAATTGTCCTTGACATGGTTCTTGCCCATAACATGCACATTTCCTTTGTCAGGGCACTTGGACTCCATGAATTGGGTATGCAAGTCTGCTTGTGCAAAGGCACCCTTTGAAGAGAACTCTTTTATGATAAGGTCCCACCAGTCTATCAGGGATGTGATGAATGAGGAGGGCCTTTGCAGAGCAGTCCTCCTTAATCCACTGGGTAAGTGCAAGCTCCTCATCAGGCTTAGGAGGTGTGCTGAGAATGGGACAAATAGCTGTGCCATCAAAATATCCCCATAAGCCTTTTGCCTCAATGGCATCCTGGAAACGCATGGCAAATGTGGTCCAGTTCAAGCCATATAGCATGGGCTTTGGGACTGAGGAGGGGAGGAGGTCAGTGGTGGTGAATGCAGTGGACATCAGGGTGAGTACTGTTTGAAGTAGGGAGTGGGGGCCAATAACCTGTTAGATTCAATAGACTAGTGCAAGTATCTCAGTGTTTGTGTGTCAAATGACTCATATATAATTTACCTAGTGCAAGTAACTACTAGATAAGTAAGTAAAATGGAAAGACTGTAGCTAATTAAATGTCTCACCTTAGTGTTTGTGTGTCAAACAACTGAGGAAAGATGGTAGTTGATATAGCTACTTGTTAGAGTCCAAGTTCGCGTCAGGTCCGAGCTGACATAAGTCGGTCCAAGTCATGTATTCGGAGTCGTAAGGACTTGGCTTCAACTTTAATGTTGTGTCCTCCTCGATCGTCAGTCCTTTATTTCGGAGATTCAGAGAAGATAAGTTTTGGAGTTCAGAGAGTGAGTGGGAATACTAGTCGATATTCGAACTAAGGTATAGTACAGAAGTCTGGAGGTATTTATACATGTGATCCTTATTGTAACTAATTAAGAATAGCTAAGAGAACAATAAGGTGAACGAAAACGGAGTACAAGAGGATCTACAACTGGTGTTACAATAAGACTATTGTTCGACGAGAAAGGAAGGTTATCCAAGGTCTGAGGTGATCGTTGTTGGTCGGACTCGGAGGTGACCAAGTGGGTTCGGACTGGCTCGGACTTGATTCAGAGGGACATTCTTCATAGCACCCTATGTCGGATGTCTGGGATGTCGGAGTTATATCACAGATATAACACTACTTATATACTGTTTTTATAACAATAGAGTATCTAAAACAAGGAAACAAAGAAGAACAGGTTTTATAACTGTGCAAAAACTAAGGTAGAAGACAAACGGTTTCTGCTACATCATGTGACGGTGACATTGTCATGGTCACAGCACAAAAATTTTCATTGTCAAAAATTTTTTTGAAAAAAAAATGATATTCTGCTATAGAAGATGGCAATTTTTTTGAAGAAATTGATTGTGTTACACTATACAATATGAGCCCTGTCCAACTCAGCTAGAATAGTATCTGGCATGTTGCCAGATCCTTGTGCAAAATGGTGGATATGACACTTGAGTCACGTGACCTTAGTGGAATCCATATGTCATCTACCTTATCTGTGGGAATGTCTTTCTATATATGGAATATTTCCTTATATAGGTGATTACATCAGCGAAAATTTTTTGATAGTGTCAGACTGCTTAAAAATGTGATTATGAATTTTGAGAAGATGTTTGAAAGTTTGGATATACTACATTTACAATAGTGAATTTTTTCAAAAAGTAAAACTAACACTATGTACATATAGTTCTATGCCATTGATCTATGGTCTTAGAGTAATTTTTTGTCAATATTGCTAGATCCTTGTGCAAAATGGTGGATGTCACACTTGAGTCACGTGATGTAGCGGAAACTGTTTGTCTTCTACCTTATAGGTAGCAAATAATTATTGTAGAAACATTACCGGAGTGACACAGTTTGTCACACTGCCATGTTGCTACCTCTAACACTACTCAATGCTGTATATGCCTGCACACACCCCTCCTAGAGGAACATGTGATTCCCATCAATGATGCATACCTTATGACTAACATGTTTGTCATGTGTACTGGTGATATACATGACCATAATGCATGATGTTGATGTGTGATGTATGAGAGAGTGACTGTGATGATATAATGTCACAAGATCTGTATGCATATAATGTGTTCGTTGTTTGTGACCACTGTATAGGTGGCTGAATGTATAGGATAAAATATGTGCATCCTCACCTGGTGTTATGATGATGATAAAGACGTAATCGTATAATATTAAAATCTTCCAATGGTGAGGTTATTGGCAAGGTTCAGAGTTGGGGTTGGCTTCAACGTACTTGCGTTGTGCCCACTTGAATCGCACGGTCCCCAAATTTTGTAATAGCAAAGAGAGACGGAAATGAACAGAGGAACTTAGTCAAAATCAGGATTGATTTTCTGACTGAAGACTGAACTAATAGTACAAGGCCTTTTATACTACTTTCTAATCTATTAGGAGTTGAATAGATTCCTATAATAGAATGAGAAAGCCAAGGAACGTGAAAAGTGAGAAACAGAAATACTATGTCCAAATAATGATCTCCTCCGTGACATTGTTAGTGACATGTCACTCAGATTCCCAATGGAGTTACCCAAAGGAACATAATAGTGGATCGGACATAAAGGACTGAGTGGAAATGCGAATAGATGAAAAGGGAATGAAACATAAATAAAGGATATGAAACGTAAATGGGGACAGAATGGCATAACGAGCATATGGGATGTGACGTAAATGAGTGGAGCGATTTGACAGGAGCATGTGATGCCAAGACAGATACACGAGGTGCATATAGTCCATGGTGTAAGGGCAACCCTCTTACAGCCCCGAGGTATATCTTGGAGGCAAGCTAAGCAGGGGGAATCCAAAGTCATTTATTTATCTACTACCTAAATACATGTGGAGTCCTCACCTAAGCAGGGGGAATCCAAAGAGGAAAGTCTAAGGATCCCGCTGCTGGTGAGCCCCTTTTATACCCTTTATATGGGTGGTCTGTGCACTAGCTTACAAATCAATACATCGGATTTTGTAGAGCCAATCTCCTGGCACTAAGTCCGAGGCTCAGGTATTTGCTCCGAGTTCTAGTCATCATGTGTTAAGACCTTTTCTGTCTCCACTCGGTGGTTTCTGGGTCTCTTAGCCTCGGAGTTGGTCGGAGTTGGAAGTAGGACTTCGGACCTGTATCAGGCCTCGGAGTTGGTCGGAGTTTGAAATGGAACCTCGGAGTTGGATCGGAGTTTAAAGAGGGTCGTCCCCTGACACGTGGGCTGAGGGCGTATGGTTGGATGGGCGAGCAAGAGCGGAGTTGGGCTGAGTGGGCTGAATTGAATAGTCAGCTTGCCAGTGTACAGTTCCTGACAGTATCCCCCCCTTACGGCTGAGTCCCACAAGGCCTTAGAAATGAAAGTCTAGAACGGTGGCCCCGTTGGAGTTTGGAAGTGCAAATGCATATAAGAGAAGTCGTGAGGGAGTTTGGGGGGTAACCATCATCGACATCGCCAATGGACCAAGAAAACCTTATCAACCCGTCGTACGTCCGCAAGCTGTTGAAGATGTACAGCTTGCCAATATCCACTTATCTCCACACCACCCATCGTCCTCCTGATGACATCCCTACCCCCACCCTGTCGATGATCGAGCATACTCATGCACAGCTGGAAGAGGACGCAAGGAATGCCATTGATATGTGAGCTCCATGGGTTGAAGGATCGCACTCGAAGAGTGCAAAGGTGAGTGATCCCTCGCTCGGATATGTCGTAGTGCTGACTTAGGATTTTTCTAGTACGCTTGTCTGGAAATGCAAAATGACGAGTTTGAATCCAAGACAGTGTTCTACCATGATGCAAGGCTAGTGGAAGAAAATGACAATACGCCTTGGATCGAGGGCCACAAATCCAATGTTCCCTGCGAGCGGTGCATGCAACGGCACAACACCTGCCTTTGGAAATGGGACAGCAAGTTGGACATGGGAGCTTGTGTGTGGTGTAGTGAGAGGGGAGTGGGATGTAATATAAATGTGCGAGGTAGGGGGACCAGTAAGAGGAAGGGTAAAGGTAAAGGAAAGGCAAAAAGTAGTGAGGTTGGAGGAAGTCCAAAGAAGGCAAGGGAAGGTACGCCTCCAGTTTGGGATTCGGACAGACCAGGACCTTTGAAAAGGGTGAGGACGTGCACTCCCCTCTTCCAGCCTTCTCGCTCATCATCTCCACTGCCTGAGCCTTCCACACTCCTCACACCAGCAGTTCCAAAGACACCACAACCTAGGGTGTCAACCCCTGGTCCTCCACCTCCTCCACCACCTCCTCCACCACCTGCGCCAACTCCTCCACCTCCTCCACCTCCTGCCCCAGAGCCTTCACCTCCTCCACCACCTGCTCATGCCGCCATGCCACCTCCCACACTCGTACCTCCTGCACCTCCTATGTCTATACCGGTCACTGCACTGACCACCGCTCTGACAGAATTGCAGCAGTCCATCGAAGCCCATCGTAGGGAGCAATTGGAACACAAGTTCCAGGTCTCAGAGAGCCACATGACCAACGAGGAACTGCAAGGTGAGATCAGGGATTTGCAAGGCGAGGTAAATGAGTTGCGGTTGTTGTTACAGAGTCAGAGGTCAGAGAGTAAGGAAATTTCTGAGCTGCCAAGAGTGCGTGGAACTTGGGAAGATTGGGTGATTGGGGATGGAAATGCGAGGAATGTTTTTGATGACTTGGATGGGGAAGGGGAAGTAGAGTTGGGATTGTAGAATAGAATTTTAATGGTGTTTGAAAACGTGAAATTTGAAGTTTGGGAATAGAGTTGAATTGGAATAAGGAATGATGGAAATCGAAACTGAAGTTGAACTTGAAAGCGGAAAGAAGAAGCTGAATTGCGAGTTGGAATGAGTGAATTGGAATTGAGGGTTTTTTTTGAACTTGAAGACAGAGAGAACGGAACTGAAATGCAAGAATGATAATGAACGGAATGAGCGAAAGTGAACGGAAGAGAAATTGCGAGGTGCTTATGGAATGGGTAATGGTCCAGGTTTATCTGGATATGACTTGTGAAAGTCTTGAACGAGTGCTGAAGCGTGGTTGAGTTCTGTTGCAAGGAGCCATGAAGTTTCTTCGTCAGTGCCCTCATAACCTGCCCACCACACTAAGTACAACAGCCTACACGCCATGTGTCTATTGTCGATTTTCGAGTCCAGGATCTGGGATATCTCGAATTTGGTTTCGCCATCAATTATGACTGGGGGCGGAGGAGGTTGAATGTGATTAGGAATGGGATTAGGAGTGGCTGGCTCAAGCATTGAAACGTGGAATACAGGATGTACTGCGTTCATGTAGCCTGGGAGTTTCAGAGTAACAGAGTGAGTACTGGGACATGCAATGATTTCAAATGGACCCAAAAACTTCTCAGCTAGCTTTTTCACAGGACGGGTAGTCCTGAGAAATTTGGCTTTGATAAACGCGAGACTGCCAATGGCAAAGTCTGGAGATGGAAGTCGTTTGCCATCAGCTGAGGATTGGTATATTTGTTGAGCATCGAGGATGTTGGTTCAAAGTTTCTGGTGCAACTTGTCCAGGTCGACAATGAAGTCTTGCACTCGTGATGAAGCAAGGTCGTGTTCAGGATGAATGGTGAGATTGGGATGATAGCCTTTGTTGGCAAAGAAAGGCGAGATACCAGTGGTAGCACTGGGAGCATTGTTATAGGCAAACTCTGCAAGGGGTAATAGCGGGGCCTAATTGTCTTGTTGATAGTTGCAATAGACGTGGAGGTACTGTTCTAATGTCTGATTAGTATGCTCAGTCTGGCCATCGCCTTCTGGGTGATAGCCTGAGGTGAAGTGCAACTTCATGTCAAGGCCTTCCCGAGAGAACACCAGAAGTGGGACACAAATTATGAGCCTCTATCTGAAGTGACGTGAGAAGGAATGCCATGTTTGGAGAATACATGAAGTACGAAGAGTTCTGCAAGCTGAGAGGAAGTGATGGTAATGGAAGTAGGAATGAAGATAGACTGTTTGGTGAAGTGGTCGACTATGACTAGGATGGCTGTGAATCCCAAGGATGTGGGGAGCTGCTCAATGAAGTCCATGGATATCGAGTTCCAGGGTTTGTCTGGCACTGGAAGCTGTTTGAGTAATCCATATGGCTTGTGACGTTGCGATTTATTCCGCATACACGTCATGCAGGACTTGCAGTAGTCTTTAACAAATGAGCGCATGCCAGGCCAATTGTAGTTGCATCTGACGAGGTCTATGGTTTTATTAATTCCGAAGTGTCCAGAAAGAATGTGATCATGCTTATGTTGTAACACGCGTAAGCATAAGCCTTGGGCCTTAGGAACATAGATTCAATCGTCGAATGGCAACAGACCGTTGAAATTAGTCTGCCACTTCAGGTCGTCATTATTCGCGAGGTGTTTCTGGGCTAAGGAGTCGGAGGGAAGATGATGTCTGATGTCATTCAGGATATGCTCGGTGTCCATAAGAGTCAAGGCCCTCAGTACTGGTTTGACGAGGCTCGTGGCTCGAAGGGATGTGGTCAACTGATGTTGAGAGAAGATGGGTCGAAGGTTCTGGGGATTAATGGTGGCATAGTTGCTCATCCCCTCTTTAAGGTAGATGTCCCACCATCTCGTGAGCAAATCAGGCTTAGTGCCCAAATGACCTGGTCTGAAACGGATGACAAGATTAAACTGAGAGAGGTATTCCAACCACCTAGCTTGATGTCTAGTCAACAACTTGGTAGTGCAAAAGTACTCCAAGTTCTTATGATCGGTGATGACATTGACAGGGTCACCGGAACCTTCTAAGTAATGATGCCACTTTTGAAAAGCTTTGAAAATCACGAGCAGTTCTTTGTCATGCACATCATAATTGAGTTCTGGAGAGGTGAAAGTTCGGGAATGAAAAGTGACAGGATGGAGCTTGCTGTCTGAGGAGTGTTGGGAGAGTATAGCTGCTAAAGCGTAATCGGATGCATCTGTCTCCACATTCAAGGGCAAATCAGGAGTCCAATGAGTTAAAATGGGGGCAGACGTGAATGCCAATTTTAGCTTGTTAAACACATCTCTACACTCCTCACTCCAGTTCCAAGCCAGACCTTTGTGAGTGAGTCGAGTAAGAGGAGTCGTAATAGAGGAATAGTTGAAAATGAATCTCCAATAGAAGTTTGCAAATCTGAGGAATGATTGGACATCTTTGACTTTATGTGGCTCGGGCCATTGAGTGATGCATTTGACTTTGTCTTCTGCCATCGTAAGACCCTCAGGTGAGAGGATATATCCGAGGTATTCGACAGATGTTTGGTGGAAGGAACATTTGTCTTCTCGAGCATACAAGTTGTGTTTGCGTAATCATCGCAGAACTTCGTGAACATGTTCGATATGCGAGGATTCATCATTAGAATAGATGAGGATGTCGTCCAAATAGACTATGGTGCAGTTGTCTAAAAGGTCGCCAAAAATGTCATTCATGAAGCGCTGAAATGCAGCAGGGGCGTTAGAAAGTCCGAAAGGCATGACAAGCCACTCAAAGGATCCATAATGTATCCTAAAGGCTGTCTTCCATTTGTCCCCTTCTGCAATATGAATGAGGTGATAAGCGTGTCTGAGGTCGAGTTTAGTGTATATACGAGCTTTCTTTGGGGCGTCTAAGAGGTCAGAGACAAGGGGAAGTGGATAACGGTCCTTCTTTGTGATTCTGTTTAGACCGCGAAAGTCTACACAGAGCCACAGGGAGCCATTCTTCTTGTGTATGAACAGTACTGGTGCGTCGTGTGACGAGCCTGAGGGTCGAATGAAGCCCATGTTGAGATGCTCATTGATGAAGTCTCGTAGTGATTGGAGTTTGGATACTGAGAGGGAGTAAATGGGACCAAGAGGGGGTGAAGTGCCATCCTCAAGGTTGATCTTGAGATCGTAGGGTCTATGAGGAGCTAAAGAATTACTGCGCTGTTTACTAAAGACATCAGCGAAGTTGTGATAGAATTCTGGAACATGCTGTTTAATGCTATCCAGGTTGTCTGAAGAGTCAACTGTAGTGGAGCCTCGAGTGTATTTGTCAAGATCCGTGAGGTTAAGTTGAAAGGCCTGCGAACCTTCTAGTTTGCAGGCATGAACAAACACTTCTGCATTCACTAGGGCTATCCACGGAGCTTCCAACTTTGGAGATGGCGATGGATTGCTAGGAAGCGGGGTGCTGGACTGTGAAGCAGTGGTTGAGGCCTGAGGTGCTGGAACGGTGGTCGGTTTCGAAGACTTGAAGGTTATACTGCCCAATACCCAGTCAATCGATGGATTGTAGTGGGTGAGCCAGTTGAAGCCAAGTACTGCAGAGCAACTGCCGTCTAATGTTGTCACATAGAAGGTGATGTTCTGAAGTTCGCCGGTCAGAAATCGGATCGGAATTGTCGTAGTCTGAGTAATGACAGAGTTAGTAGAACTGTCAAATAGTTTCAACGGAATAGCAGGAACTGAATTAGTAGGCAAGACAATTCGTGATTCAATAAAGCAGTCTGAAGAGCCACAATCTAAGAGTGTAACAAGAGGAAGTTTGGAAATAAGAGAACAAGACAGATTAAGTATAAGCGAAGTTTTCAAAGTTTCAGAAGTAGAAGATACGTGAGAAATAGCAGAATTAGAAGAAAGGGCATTCAAGAACAGCACGTGAGAGAGGCTAATGCAATCCTCAGCTCGTGCATCTCCGAGGTTGCAGCTCAGTTTTTTGACTCCGACGCCGTATTTTCTTCGGCATTGGTGTCAGACATACTTGCCTTGGTCGCGCGTGCTTTCGTCGTTTTCTTATTGTTGGAGTTGTTGGATTTGTTGTTAGAAGAAGAGGTCGATGAGGATTGGGAATTGGATTTGGGACAGTCCTTGACCATGTGACCTTTTGAAGCACACAAGAGACAAAGCCCCACGTCGATTGGCCTTTGACGTTCTTCAGGCAATAGCTTCCCGTCTTTTCCGAGCTTGGACACAATGTCATTAGCGTTGTTGTTATTGTTGGAAGACTTATCGTTGTGGTTCTTCTTCCCCCCCTTCTTACTCTTCTTGTTGTTCAAGTTGTTGGAGTTGGAAGAAGACTGATGGTTGTTGTTGTTGTTGGAGTTGGATTTGGATGAGGACCCATTTAGCTTTGAAGGATTTCCGAAGTTGTTGTACTCCTTGCGTTCCCAGTATCTGCTGTCGATCTCGAGAGAATATTGTCTGAGTTCAGCGAGAGTTTTGAAACGAGGGAAGTTAAGGAGGCTGTCCTTGATATGTCTGGCCAACCCCTTGTACACCGCATGTGCAAGGGCGGCGTCATTCTACTGAGTACGAGTGGAGGCTCTGGCAAAGTCGATGAAGTATCGTGCTGCACGATGGTTGTCCTTCATAACTATCTTGCCGAGCTCAATTTCTGCTTGCACAGCACTGTTGAATGGGCCGAAGTTGGCTTCCAGCTCTTGATGAAAGTCCCTCCAGACCTTAAGCCAACTAGGCTCAGGCTGGATCTCGCCAAGAATTGCAGTTTTGAAGTATTGGAGTGTGGGGCCGGTGAGGTACAAGATGGCGTATTGGACCTTTGATGCATCTGTCAAGAATGCAGATGGACGGTCTCGAAAGTTCAGCGCACATTGTAAAAAGAAGGTGTGCAGCTTAGCTTGGTCTGTTCCATCATAGACCTCAGGCTCCCAAACTTTGGCATGGTGGCCAGGGTTTGTAGAAGATCTAGCAGGTTGTTGCGCTAGTCGATCAATGAGAGCTTTGACGATTTTTGTCCAAACTGGATGAGGAATTAAGGGTTGAGGAATTAAGGTTGGCATTAGGATTAGAAACATGAGTGGGGTTCGGATTTGAAACTTGAATGGGATTCTGAATTGGTTCGTCATCATCGTTGTCATCAAGAGGGTCTTCTTCGTCATTGTCCTCAGGTTCAGGAGAAGTGTTCCCTCCTGACGGGCCATCTTCACGAATTGAAGGTTGTGCTGACAGCCGTCAAAGTGAGGAAATCTCCTGCAACTGACTAGGGACTTTGACTATGAAGGGCAAATTGCGAGTAGTGGATCGGGTGTTCATGATAGTTTGTAATATGCAAAGAGAAAGTGCGATCAAGCGTGGCAGTCAGAAAATACTGTTACAATGATGATAAAGACGTAATCGTATAATATTAAAATCTCCCAATGGCGAGGTTATTGGCGAGGTTCGGAGTTGGGGTTGGCTTCAACGTACTTGCGTTATGCCCACTTGGATCGCACGGTCCCCAAATTTTGTAATAGCGAAGAGAGATGGAAATGAACAGAGGAACTTAGTCAAAATCAGGATTGATTTTCTGACTGAAGACTGAACTAATAGTACAAGGCCTTTTATACTACTTTCTAATCTATTAGAAGTCAAATAGATTCCTATAATAGAATGAGAAAGCGGAGGAACGTGAAAAGCAAGAAACAGAAATACTACGTCCAAATAATGATCTCCTCCATGACATTGTTGAGTGACGTGTCACTCAGATTCCCAATGGAGTTACCCTAAGGAACTTAATAGCGGATCGGACATAAAGGACTGAGTGGAAATGCAAATAGATGAAAAGGGAATGAAACATAAATGAAGGATATGAAACGTAAATGGGGACGGAATGGAATAACGAGCATATGGGATGTGACATAAATGAGTGGAGCGATTTGACAGGAGCATGTGATGCCAAGACAGATACACAAGGTGCATATAGTCTGTGGGCTGAGGGCATATGGTTGGATGGGTGAGCGAGAGAGGAGTTGGGCTGAGTGGGCTGAATTAAATAGTCAGCTTGCCGGTGTACAGTTCCTGACACCTGGTTCCAACACATGCTCTGTCCATCAAGCTATGTCACATTCTAATTTAAGTTCATCATAAAATTTATAACTACAGTCCATATACATCCAAAGAGGGTATATGGGTGCTACACCAAAACAATGGATGAGAACAAAGTTCATTCATGTCTAACTGGAGTGATAGTACTAAGTTCTTCCAAATCCATTGAATTTGAACCTCTCCCACAGGCCCACTGTGCACACACAGTATGGCCAATACCTGCATTTGTAAGACTATATTACTATTTGAAAGATATTCCAGTTCTACAGATCATACCAATAACAATACCTAAATGATTTGAGATCTATTACATAGTTAATTCTATTGATTATGTGGGCCAAGGTTTGCACCCCTCCAATGATTCCGATCTTTCTAAGATTATAGTAACTTAATACGAAGAGGGGTCTGCGCAACTCCAGCAGGTGGGAATGCATCAAAACTCTGGCTACCATAAGATCTTTTGAAGATGAGAAATGATAGTACATCTCCTCCCATCACCAATTTGATGAGTGAAAAGAAAGTCTGCCGATGTTAACTTTTCAGGTGTTCACTGAATGCCTTGGATTTAACCAGTGTGGTGATTGATTGATGTCAAAACTCAGCTCCCTTACCAATTATGTCACTGACAACCCAAATCACAGCCTTGGTATCATGCACAACTTCTTCATTGTCACCACCCTGTGACAGGACCAGGTCAAAAGGTGGGACACCATGCTAGAACTTCAAAAACTGAAATGGTAAGACTTCTTGCATATAGAAAAGGGCTACTGTGTGATCGGGTCTGTTACCTGACCCAGCTATCATGGTGAGTGAATCCTCCAAGGTGGAGGCTTAAAGGATCAGAATTTCAGCTAATTAATCAATACCTCCATATCCAGTCAATGAGTCTATTCTTACATCTGCACTCTTTTGTTCAAATGTTATACAAGGAGTGCAATGCGCTAGAGTACTTTCTCCAGAGCACAAGACTACATGAAGGTCCAAATATTACAACTGGGGACTGCAATGCAACTGTGACTACATCATTGATATTGTTGTGCCTTTGAAAATTCCTTCTAAATCTACTCCTTTTCCACACATTGGCCCTTTAGGCAGCCTTGGCCACTTTTGGTAATATTGACCACCAAATCAAAATGAACAAAATTGGGGACCTTTTTTATCACATACTATTTATTTACTACTGATCTCTTGAATGTGGTCAAGGTAAAACAGTGTCTACAGTTTTGTTTTGTTTTTTAGGGGGGGGGGGGCTTATTTTTTAGCCCTATCTAATGAGGTAATATCAAAATAGCTGAATGCCATTGTTTATTCTCTGCTGAATCAAACCAGATCTTTCCTCATGGTACAACTGTAAATGTGCAGGGTCCAACCCTCAAATTACTGCATCCACCTGGCCAACAATATATCTGTCACAACTAGGACTGAGGCCTGACCTCAGGGCATGTCCTGGTTGCTCTGCAGCTCTGCCTATATAATCCCATTGGGCTCTGCCAAACTACACAAGTTTTTCTTTCTTCTCCACCACCTCACTCCAATGCAACTCCCAAAACTAGTTTCTGCTAGATTGTCTAATCCCACATACTATTCATATCTCTAATTAA
>QLPG01002477.1:0-19854 GCA_003314385.1 Gomphus sp. MG54
CAGTATCCGGCTCCTGACAGTATGGTGCAATGCACGAGTACATTGAAGCCAACGCCACTACTCTTGGCCTGCAGGACTTGGCCATAGTCCACCCAACCCTTTCGCCAACACCCCTCGGCAGTACCAATGTCTGTCAGTACCCGAAGCTTGACAATACATCAAGTCTTGCTACTGAAGTGGCAGGCTCTCTAAAATATTAATAGTACATCAAAAACAAAGTAAAAGAACTAAATCAGAAAAATAGAACATCCATAGACATAATCCTAGGCAAGGGTAGAACTAGTAGTTTACATATATAAACTATTATTCCTATATGTAATTGACAAGGCAGGACCTTTGAAGACACCCTTCAAACAATTCTTTTTGGACAACAACCTGGACTGGTATTAACTTGCGACAATCTTGTTGGATAACTTGATTGGGCATTGCTCACATGAAAGTTTTGTCATGCTTCTTGGATTACCTCACAACAGTTCCAAAACACATAACCCCCTTCATGACCCATACAAGCTTTTCTGGAACCAATTCAAGAGGGTCCAGAAAGTGATCAGTTGGCTCATAAGTCCATATATAGTGGTGGTTATTATATATGTTATAAATATGCATTTCAACTGAATATGATGTATAAGGTAGCAGACAAACAGTTTCCACTAAGGTTATGTGATGTGACAGTCATGGTCATATGCACAAAATTTTGTATTCTGCTACAGAGGATAGCAGTTTTTTTGGGAATAATGATTGAGCTCCACTATATAATATCAGTGGCCTTGTCCAATTCAGCTAAAATAGTATCTGGCATGTTGCCAGATCCTTGTGCAAAATGATGGATATGACACTTGAGTCACATGACCTTAGTGGAATATGTCCTCTACCTTATCTATGGGAGAATTCCATGTGCAAGTGACCCAGCCACATACAAGTCACTTGGTATGTTGGTCTCAGCTCAGCACATTCTTCATCCACATTCCCCATTCCTAGCCATTATCCACTCTTCCCCCATTCATTATCCATTAACACCACCCTGTCTACTTCTCATTTCTTGGCCCATTTCACTTTGGAATATTTTACTATTGTTTTATTTTTGGCTATGACCCTATTGTTTTATATTCAGTCATTTTCTATTATCTTATTCTTGGCCACATTCCTATTATCTGATTTTCATTGTTCTATTCTCATTTACATTCCTTTATTCTATTATTTATCATTGTGGACAATACCTCCACATGCTCTTCATACCTTATTATTCTCCAGTCTTTATGCCATGCTGATTCCACATCTTGCTTCTTAGCCTATATAAGTAGCACATGTATGTAGATAGTTCTTTGTTCTGAATATTGACTAGGTTACACCTTCCTGTCTTCCCTTCTCCCATCTGAAGTGTTGAAAATAGAGGGTATTTACACTTTTATTCTACAGGTTATTATTCCCACTCTATACTATGCTGACATCCACTTTATTCTGTAACAACCTACAACCCAGATTTACCGTATGTGCATATGACTGTTACATATATGCACAGCTGCAGTAGTATAGTATCATCTCTATCATTTAAAATTTCCCCTAACTCCTATGTAGAATAATATAAGTTCTCGTAGTATTAGTTACAAGAAAAATAATAACAAAATAAATCAAATCAACAACAGTTCTCTACCCCAGTAGTCAAATAAGTGTCCAATACTTCTAGTCATATCCTCAATATGAAGTCCCTTACTCAGGCTGACACTCTTGGCACTCTCCTGGGTATTATGTCTGTTCCAAATTAGTGGCACACATGGAAAGTAGGGTGCAATGCATGAGTGTGTTGAAGCCAAGCCACTCTAATTGCTCTACAGGACTTGGCTGATTCCCACCTGCATTGTGAAGTTGGAACTATTGCAATAGTGCTTGGCTCATAAATTGTCAGCATTCCCAGTGCCTAACAATCCATATATTCAGAACCACACTACTTCCCGTGTTTCACTTCTTATGAATTATGCCCCCACAAACTAGATCTTTGACCTGTGCTGATGACAGGTTCAGTTTTATAATGAAGGGTGCATGGTGCCTCTGGCACCTGTCAGGCATCAGTAATGCTGATTTTACCATCAGAAGTTGGTCCAGTCCTGGAGACCGATCCAGGTGGCTTGGCTTTAACGTGCTCGTGCATTGTACCCTACCTTCCATGTGTGCCACTGACTTCGGACAGGGGGGATGCCTGTGAGGGTTTTAAGGTTGCTGAGGGTGCAAGCCTAAGGAAGGACTTGGGGGGAGAGGATAGAGAGAATAAGGGGCTTGTGCAAAGTTGATATCCATATTAAGGAAGTATATACATGTGCTATTTATATAGGTCAAGAGGCAAGATGTGAAATAAGGAATGTAGAACAATAAGGTATACAAAGCATGTGGGGGTATTGTCCACAATGATCAAGAATAGAATGGAGAAATGTAGGCAAACATAGGATAATGAAGATAGGATAATAGAAATGTGGCCACGAATAAGACAATAGTGAGTGACTGACTATAAAACAATGAGGTCATAGCCAAGGATAAAACAAGGTCAAGATATCCTGAAATGGGATGGGTTGGGGAACAAAAGTAGATAAATGGGATTAATGGATGGTAAATAAGAAAGGAGTGGATGAGGTATGTGAATGAGGTATGTGGATGGTGGATGTGCTGAGCTGAGACCAAAGTGTTAAGTGGTTGATCTTAAATACTGTGATGGGGAATATGGGTTGGTAAATGGACTAGCTACTGTTGGGGATCCGGGAATTCTCCAATATATTTCTACAGGACCTCTGAACTGGATCAGCATACAAGATCCAAACCTCTCCTCTAAAGAAAGTCACCCATAAAATCAGTCCTAAAATGACTACCAAAAAATATAATAAAATTTTGGCTGGCCATTTAAGAGTGAATTACTTATAGTAATTAACTCTTAAACCATCAAGCACTTCAAGCCTAAGGAAATCCACCAAAAACACTTATACTTTTCGCTTATTTCTATTTTGGACCCACAAGGACCCACAGCCTGGTGCCAAACACTTATACACAGAAAATGGTGCCAAACTGCTGGCTCAAGCTCTCAAGATTTAATTGTACAACAAATTCCTGGGTTTAGGTAATAACTATTACTCATTAGGTCAGCCCAGAAGCTCGGCTTATTTACTATTAATATTTCGTGACTTGACCAGTCACGAGACCACCAGCCGTGAGAATGTGACTCATTAATGACTATGGGGTGATTCATTAATGACTATAGGGTGACTCATTAGTGACTATAGGGTGACATGTAGCTGCCACAGGTTTCTAGGACTTTCCATTCCTTTCCACACCCTTCCACTAATTACAGGAAAGCCTTGCCTTATTGGGGAGTTACATAATTAGCTTAGAATTAGTATAAATAGAGACTAGTTCTGTAGCGTAAAAAGCAATCAATCTTATCTTCACCCATAATCTGCTGGATTATCTAGTGCTGCCAGCACTCTCTTAAGTAGGTCGCCAACCACTAAGACTTATCATCAGAGGTTTGTTCGCGGAATAGATCTTGACCCTCCTACGCGGTAGAAGGTTTCTTGGACAAAATATAAAAGGTACGTAAAAACATCATAAAAGAACTAAACTAAATTTTATAGGACATCCGTGGAAATAATCCTAGGCAAGGGTAGAATAATAGTTCACAAACATAAACTATCATTCCTACATGTAATTGACAAGTCACCTGCCAAGGCCCCCTCTAAACAATTCTTTTTGGACATCAATCCGGACAGGCATTAGCTTGCTGGCGTCTTGTCGGAGAACTTGATTGAACTTTCTTCACACCAAAGTTTTGTCACAGCTCTTGGGTGACCAGCTTACGGTTCCAAAACAGCTACTATGGTACAGATTTTTGTAGCTATGGGATGTATAGCTAATATTCTGTATGACTATATGCTGTTATGCTAGTGACGCGCAACAGGTTGATTGGGTGTAAGTGCTGGTCTGAGGAGCTGGTGGTGATATGACTGAAGGTCGTGTAGGTTGTTGTGGATGATCCACAATAATAAAATAGATCAATAACAGCACGAGCATGATATAGGGCACCTATTTAGTTATCCCTGCTGGGTCTGTAGCCTTGAACGATGACGATAGAGATTCTGACCCAATGCGGCTTGAGGTCACATGAGTGTGTTGAGTAGATATCAAATATAAGTGTAAGGGGTTTTGGTATGAGAGACTAGTAATATTTGTTGTAGTTACTTTCTCTTTATACAAGTAAATCCCTTGACTATAATATGATCCATAATTAATGGATTCTGTGGAGCATATGCAGGGTCAGCCCACTGTGGGCTGTCCCAATGAGATCTTCTTAGAGATATGACACCTGTCAGTAGTGCCCTTTGAATAGAATTGCTTCTTTCTTTGTTCCCTTCTCGTTTGCAACAATTATTGCCTCTCTGAGTCATATCCCGTGTCTCATTCTCCTGTTTCTCAGTCATCTGTCCTTGGTGACTGCATATATGCACCCCGGTTTCCTCAATTCTAGTTCCTTTGCATGTGAGTCTCTTCTCCTATATCCTCTGTATGTCCTCATATCCATTTCCCTTCTTCCCCTTCTGTGTCTTATACAAAATGTGCTCTTCTAGCCCCTACATCTCCTAATCATCTGGGCCCTTAGCATGTAAGCCGCCGCCGGTTTGTGTCTCTCACATGGTAACTACTAATAATTCCATGTGTTATACTACTTTCCACTGCATGCTCACTAATACTTGTTCTCTACACTATTCTACACTATTTTTCCTTGTCATGTAACCAAATATACACTCAAATATATTTTTGTCCTTATTTTCTCATCCCTCACTCCCTTCTCCCCATTCCTTCTACCATTTGTCATAACAGTTGACATGCGGCTGGGTTACTTGTGTATGGAGTTAGATTGATTGTTCGGTCGGCAATGCTGAAATAACAGGTGCTTGGTATATACACTTGACAGTATCCCCCCCTTAGTGGCTGAACCCATGAAGCCGGTAGGCGGAGATTGAAAATAGGGTTTGGGATGCCTAAATGTGATGTCATGCGGAGGTTTAGGGCATAGCATTTAGATGCATTTCTCTACCCCCATCAAATGTATATGACCCAATCAAAATGGGCTATGAAACCAATGAAGATGAGAAATGAACCCCTGGCGGGGAATGCTTGTTGTCCCCGGCATCGGCCTCAAAGTGGTCTAGGGGTGGCAACCTCAGGTTTCCCCAGAACTAGGGTGATTCCTGTCAGGGAAAATCATGAAGGCCAACTGGATGCCAAAACCAAGTAGAGCCTTGAACCAACGGAAGTTGTAGTAAAAGCTCGAAAAATTCTCTGAAGCAGAGAATGAGAAAATCTTCTTTTCCTACTTAAGGGTAGGCACTTAAGGGCAGGCACAAAACAGGCGCCCGTAATAGGCGCCCGAAGAATGTCCAAAAAGGACAAGTATTAAGTGTAATACCTTAAGTGTTTACCCCAAGTAAGAAAAAATGGGTTACACCATTAAACCAAAAACCAGAAACAAGGAGTAGTTACCCTAATAGACCAAGTGGGTAGGATCTGGGGCAATGAAACTACCTTTGACGAAAGTCAAGTCCTTGGTTTAAGCCCTCACAAGGACAACGATGGACCCGAGGCCTGGCTAGCCAAGGGACTATCAATAAAAACATCTTGGCTACAAAACAATCACAAATATCAAATTTTTATAAATCTAAAGGTTGTCTCAAAACTGGCTTGGTGTCGTATAATAGGACTAGTGAATTCTCTAAAGTCCTGCCAAGTAACTCAAGCAGGCAAGAAAAGAGGGGTGGCAAAGACGGAGAGGCGCCTCTAGCAGACATCACTAGTCACCCCTGCCAGAGTAACCCTATGAATGGTGTAAACCACGAAAGGGGCGAAAAGGAGAGAGAGGTAGCGCCCAACATAAATGAGAGTATAGCACTCCGTATAAATGAAAATGAAATCAGGAGAAGAACTCCTACGGAAGAAATAGAAATCCTCGCAAAAGGAAATGAAGCCACCCCAGAAAGAGAGAAAACCCCCACAGAGGAAATTGAAACCCCTGAAGAAGACGAAAACCCCTTCATCACCAGGAAAACCCGCAGGACGAAAGAAACCCCCGAAAAGGCCACCGGCGAGGAAAGCCAGGAAAAGAAGAAAATCAAGGTCAAGAAAAACCAAGGCTTGAAGATAGCAACCTGGAATACAAGAGGTAAGAGTGATGAAAACCACCACTCAAAGTGGAGAAAAATCACCAGAGTGATGAACCTTGCAAGAATTGCTGTCCTGGCGGTCCAAGAGTCAAGGACTACAGACGAGGAAGCCAGGAAAATAGAGAACGAAAACCCTGGAATAAGACTACTGAATAATGGTGAACACCGCAACAAACTCGGTGTACTGTTTGCCATCAACCTCAGGATAATCAAAGAAAGCCAAATCGAGGAATGCATAAAGCATGAAATAATTGTGAAAAATAGAGCGTCAAGACTCAACCTGAAATGGGGCAGAGAGCAAGAACTAGTACTAGTCAAAGTCTATGCCCCCAATGAAACCAAAGAAAAAGAAGAATTCTTTCTAAGGTTAAAAAGGAAGATACCAAAAACAAAAAAAGGCACCCTGTGCGTGTTAGGGGACATGAACTGTGTAACCAACGAGTTAGACAGGAGTCCAATGCACAAGGACGATGAAAAAGTAGTTAAAGCACTCAAAGAAATGCTAAATAAAAACCAGATGAAAGACATCTGGAGAGAACAAAACCCCAAAAGCAGAGAGTATACCTTTGAGCAAAAAGGGTCCGGGGCTCTAGCTAGGATAGATAGAATATACGTAGATGAGGAAATAGCGAAACTTGTCTATGACACTGAAATAACATCAAACTATGAAATAAGTGACCACTCGTTAGTAACCGCAAGTATAATGGCAAACAACCTACCATACTGCGGAGAAGGCATGTGGAGACTGAAAACAGAAATCTTCGAATGGAGAAAAACCATGATGAGAATCGGGGATATACTAGAAAACTTTGAAGAATGGATGATAAGATACCAAAATACAGAAGACCTACTGGGAATAGACTCGGAAGGCATAAAAGAAACAAGAAAAAGAGAAAACCCACAGAAAAAGTGGAGTGAAATTAAAGAGGAAATCAAAAAGATCACCCGAGAGGCAGAAGAAAAGGCAATCAAAGCAAAAAAGAAGAAAGAAAGAGAAGAAAGAGCCGAACTAAAGAAAACTGAAAAGCAACTGAATAAAGAGACCGATGAGGAGAAGAAAAGAAAACTCAAAGAAAAACTAAGTGAACTTAGAGAAGAGAAGCACAAAAAACAAGCTGAAAAACTAGAAAACGCAAGAAAGGCGGCAGAAGCAAGGTACCTCAACGAAGGTGAAATGAACACCAAGTACTGGTTTTCCCTCAACAAAGAAGAAAAACCAGACAATACAATCTACGGCTCGGAAGCCAAAGACGAAAACTAACGAAAGAAACAAGAGAAATGGTCAAGATAGCCTCAGAATACCACAGAGGACTACAAAAAAGACCAGGAATGACTGAAGACAGACCTGAAAAAATAGAAGAAATGCTTGGAAAACTCAAGAAAAGACTGAACAAAGAACAAAGGAAAAGCTTGTCAGAGGAAATAGAAGAACACGAAATAGAGAAAGCAATAAAGTGTTCACAAAATGGAAAATGCCCTGGGCACTCAGGAATAACATATGAATTCTGGAAATACTGGATGAGATACAAAAGGAGTAAGGAAACCAGAGAAGGAGGGAAACAAGACCCCAAAGTGGACATAAAAAACATCCTAAAAATGGTCTTCAATGACATAGAAAGGCACGGGGTAGACGAAAAGTCCTTCAACAAAGGAGTAATGTACCCCCTCTACAAGAAAAAAGAAAGAACAAGAATAGAAAATTACAGGCCATTAACAATGCTAGAAACCGACTATAAACTAATGACGAAAATACTGTCAGTAAAATTGGGGAAAGTAGCAGGAGACCTGATACACCCCGACCAAGCAGGGTTTATACCCAACAGAAGCTTATACGACCACGTAATGCTGGCCCAGCTGATGCCACATTAGGCGGAAGAAAAAGAAAAAAACGGAATAATCGTAAGCCTAGATCAAGAAAAGGCCTACGACAAAATAGACCATGAATACCTCTGGAAAATACTAGAAAAATTTGCCTTCCCTAGGAAGTTTATACTCTTAGTGAAGAGCATCTACGGAAACGCAGAAACCTCAATAATGGTTAATGGGGTAATGCCGAAACCCATACCAATAGAAAGAGGAGTGAGGCAAGGAGACCCTATGTCTTGTATATTATATGACCTGGCAATAGAACCACTTGCCTGCTCACTCAGGGAAAGCGAAAAACTAAAAGGTTACGAAATCAGAGGAGAAAAAGTAATTACGAAAGTATTTGCTGATGACACCCTGGTATACCTTAATGAAAAAGACAAAATAAAAGACCTAGAAGAGGTCATCGAAAGCTTCTGTATAGCATCTACGGCAAAGTTCAACCTGGAAAAAACAGAAGCGCTACCGATAGGTAAAGAAGAACACAGAATAAGAATAATGGAAAAAAGAGAAATGGGAAACACAAACAATAGAATCCCCGAATACATAAAACTAGTAAAAGATGGGGAGGCAATGAGAACCCTAGGAGCCTGGGTAGGAAACAAAATATCCATAAATGAAAAATGGACGAAAATGATGAAAGACCAAAGAAAAATAATGGAAAAATGGGAAAAGAAAAGGCCCACCTACAGAGGCAAGGAACTAATACTAAAAGCATTGGTGACCTCCAAAGCATGGTTCTTAGCCACAGTAAATGGAATGCCAAAACACGTTGAAAAAGAAATGACCTAAAGAATGAAAGACTTTCTCTGAGACGGGAAACCAAAAGGCCTAATGAAACTAGAAGACACAACAACAGACAGAAAAGAAGGGGGCTTAAGTATCCCCGACATCAAAATCAGAAACGAAGCCATCAAAGTGATGTGGCTAAAGAAATACCTAGCAAAAAAAGAGGATAGACCAACGTGGACATGGGTAGCTGACGAACTAATAAAAGAGGACATCAACAAAAAGGCCGTCCCAGTAGTCGACGAAGAGTCAAGGATAAGCTGGATCCAACAAACTTGGAATCCAAGAAAAGGAAATCACTCGAAACTCCCTGATCAAATAAAAGAGATGATCAGAATAGCGGAAAAATACAAAGTCAAAATACAAGCAAGGAAAACAGATGAGGAAATAAAAGGGGAAATGATAATTTGGCTGAACAAAGTTAACCCCAACAAATATAAACAGAACAAGAAAGCAGCAAAGTGCATAAGAAAGAACCATGGAATAACTAGGATGAAAGACCTAGATGAAATGATAAAAATAAGAAAGAAACAGCTGAACCCAAAGTGCAGAACCACAAGGCAATGTGTGGAACTTGCAAAGGAAATAAGGGATGGCTTCCCAAGAAAATGGAATATAAGCAGAGATCTAGAAAATGGTAACCTAGACCACACAGAAAGAAGGAAACAAGACTACAAAGAATTCAACCCAGGAGCCGAAAATCTATACAACCCAGACATAACAGAAAGAGAAAACATCAAAGATGCAATAAGAATATTCATGGAAAAAACCAATGCGAAAGAATACCCACCTATACTGAGGAAAACAAGGAAAACAGGAAGAGAATGGAAAGTGTACACAATAGCAACAAGCAGAAACAACGAATCCAAAGAAGCAAAGGCCGGAGTGGGAATATACTGCCCCGAAAAAGACATCCTAAGTAAAGGCTACAGAGCCCCGAAAAGCAACCAGACAAGGGATTACGCCGAAATCTGGGCAATAATGAAAACCGCAAAAGAAATACCCAAGGGGGACAAGCTGACAATAGTAACAGAAACAGGGATGGCCCCCAAGCAATTGATAGAAAACATGAAAATATGGGAAGATGAAAACTGGCTAGGAAAAGAAAAAGAGAAAGAAATATTTCTGAGAACGAAATATGAACTAGACACCAGAGGGGAAACAATGATATTGAAACTACCCTTAACAGACGAAGAGATAGAAGGGTTGAACAAAGCAAGCGAAAAAGCCGAAGAGGCACTTGAAATAGAAAATTACGAAAAAGAAGTCAAAACCCCAGAGAAATATAAGCTAGAAGGAGCCAGACTGTCAAAAATGACTCAAAAATTGGCATATGCACTCATAATGAGAAGCAAAAAGAGAAAAGCAGGATCTGAAGTAACCAGAAAAAACATAGAAGATACAATAAAAGAAATGGATGAAAAGTTCAAGATGAAAATGAAAGAAGAAAGAATATGGGAAGGCTTAAAAAGAAACACAATAAGAAGAAACATAAGTGACTTCTTATGGAAACTAATACATGAAAGGATAAAGGTAGGAAAATACTGGTTAAACATACCAGGATATACAGAGAGAGCCAGATGCAAACAATGTGGAGAAATAGAAACAATGAAGCACATTCTATTTGAATGCAAAAAAGAAGGAGGAAATGAAATATGGAAAAAAGCTAAAAAGCTATGGAAAAAGACCACCAAAAGGGAAGACACCTGGATACCCCCAACAATAGAAATAGTGAGGGGCCTAGGAGGACTAAAAGCAAACAGAAAATACAAATCAAACGCAACAATGCTAAAGTACATAAACATGGTAACTGAAACAATATGGTTACTATGGAAAATAAGAAACGAAAGAGTAATAGGAGAAAAAGAGATAGGAAAAGAACAAGCAGAAAAAAGATGGAAAACGGAAATAAAGAACATGATAGAAAGAAACTAACCAAGAGCAAAGAAAAACAAGAACATAGACAAAAGGCAAACAGGAATAACAATCTTTAAAAAACAATGGGTAAAAAAGAACGGGACAATAAAAATAAACGAAGGGAACCTAGAAATAGGTGACTGGGACTGAGAAGAATAAAGCCCCAACAGCAGCCACCCTAAGGTGGGGTGAAACTCGACCGGGACGAGAAAAAAGAACAGAGGCTCCAACAGCAGCCACCCCAAGGTGGGGTGAAACTCAACAGGAGCAAGGAAGATAGACCCAACAGCAGCCACCCCAAGGTGGGGTGAAACTCGACCGGGCGAGAAAGCAGAAAACACAGGTCAACTGGCCACAAGTCCCAAACTGCAAAAGCCCTCAGGGAAAAGCAACTGGGCAACCGGGGTGCAGAGCAATCTGCCCCTCAAATCTGCCTAAAAAGCCATACGGGATCCAACCCATCTGAAATAACCTGGTCAAGCACCCCCGCATGTATTGGTGCAGGGCGGCAACCTAGCCTCCTCCGGGAGGTATTAGGAAGGGGGGGTTTAGTGGGTCGAGTATAGAACTCAACCTCACACTACCTGAAGCCGTATATAAATGGCTTGGGTGTCTGGCTACAGATTCCCCTCCTTGGCAACAAAAAAAAAAAAAAAAACGCTCTTCAACATTTTTCATTGATTCTCAGGCAAGTGGACATGTATGGAACACAATGGAGAACCTTACGACTAAGGGATATTGCAGAAGCTCACTTTCAATTGATTAAATAATAACGTTTAACTGGGGAGATAGATAGCTGAGCATTAATTTTTGACATTTTAGGTGGGCAACCTCCAGATTGCGTCATGCGTAGGGAATAGCACGGGTTAGGCTAACTCGCACGGGTCACCGGGTCGGGTGCCCCTGGGTTTGGGTGCGGGTCAAGGCGAGAGCACCCGTGACCTGGCCCAACCCGCCCCCTCAACTATGTACGCGTGCACATGCACGCGTACGACACGACCATGCCGTACGCACACGCGTATGACACGCACGCGCCGACACCAACGTGCGGTACGCGCATGCGCCGACACCAACGTGCCGTACGTGCACGTGCCGATACCAACGCGCCGATGCCAACGCGCTGTCCGCGCACACGCCGATACCAACGCGCCATCCACGTACGCGTATGACATGCACGCATGCGGCGCGTTCGTGTTGTACGTCACGTGTGCGTACAGCGCGTTCATGTCGTATGTCGCGTGCGGGTGCGGCGCGTTCATGTCATACGGCGTGTTCCTGTTGCACGTCGCGTGTGTGTACGGCACGTTTGTGTCGTACATTGCATGTGCGTACGGCGCATTCGCGTCAGCACGTGCGGGTGCGGCGCACACCCGACACCCGTCGACCCATGGGAAAAAACCCATGGGTTGATGGGTTCGGGTTTCCCATGGGTCGGGTGCGGGTCACCCACATTTGACCCGTGGGTGACCTGTGCCGTTCCCTAGTCATGCGACATGACACCAGAAATGTTTATTTGTCTCATGAAGTACAGTATAGTAGACCTCCTTGATACAGGATACCTCCTTGATACAAAGTGATTTTCCAAGGTCAATTCTCATTCCAGTAATACAGGGTTTTTCACAAAGAATCTACTATATATAAGCAACATTTAAGCCAACCCACACAAGGGAGAGAGAAGAATTGCATTCAGGAGGAATTTATCTTCATCTAAAATTTCTCAACTTTGATAACATACAATCTTAAATCAGTGATTGCTCAACTTTTCTGAGAGATTTTGTCATAGAATGTACACATTAGGGAAGCTATGCATCTCCTATTGCTAATTACAAAAACTCTGAGTGGGATTTGACCTAAATTGACCTTAATCTGACCACAAAGATATTGGGGCTACCAAAGTGTGACATGCAACATGCTAATAATACAAAGAAATGGATGACTAATCACACCGGGCCACAAATTCCACACATGGAGAATTAGGTGTCACGCTTGTATCAAGGACCTATCCGTGTGACATTTTGACCTGTTGCACAAAAAAATTTACTCTGCTGCAACAACAGGTTTTTTGCCCCTATAATACAGAGCAAAAATGTTCTCAAGACACTTCTCAGCTGTTATATAATTTTTTAAAGATTTAATCCACAAAATTTTAAGCTAAAATTGAGTTTAACTGAAATCTGTATCAAGGAGGTCTACTATGCTGTAGTAAATTTAAAACTGCACACCGGGTGCCCGAAAAGGGCTGTAACTGAATGTCAAGACATTAGAGCTACAAGTTCATAGACAATTCTCTATTTAATTCAACTACTTTGTTAGTTGTAAAAAAAAAACGTATGAAACTCATCATCAACCCCTCCCACGCGCAGTGGCTTTGAAAGATGTCAAGGAATCGAAGAAAAAGAAGGCCTTGGTCGCGTGGGTGAGCAAACTTTTACATCTGCCTCAATTTCTGCACTACCGACCTAGATAGAAATGAAGACACAAGGAAACAGAGGAAGTTTGTTGAAATCTGTTGATTATCTGACTGAAGAGCCAACTACTGTTCTGACTGTCATTCCAAAGCTCTTTGGAAAGCTGTCGATCATCTTAATGTTACCCAGAATTCGAACCAATGTCAGTAGAAACGCAGCCTAACACTTTGTTGGTATCTTGAAGTGAAGTCTTGCCCTCTTCCATGTTTCAGTAGCATTTCAATTGGTGTCCAGTAGTGACTGGTAGTGTGCGTCCCCGATTGCCAAGCTATGTTTAAACTTGACAACCGGAATCAACAAATTTCTTTTACAAAGCCCGGGAAACCAGCTCAATGTTACACAAAACCTTAGACACACTCCGATGGTATACAGACACCCAGACACAAACTCAAGACAAGATGGCGAGGTGTCCGTACCTATTAATAACATTACTCAAAAAGTTGTCATCGAGTACAATACACTGAGCCTCGCTCCCGGTGAGCGGCTGCAAGTTGTCGCTGTCTGTCCTAAAAGACATAAAAATGGGATATAAAAAATCCTTAGGAATATTTTATTTAGTGTCCTACAGCTAAGACAATAATTAACTACAAACTACTTGTCTCAAATGTAGTACACCATCTAATAGAATTGATTCATTTAAAGTGCTTTGTGCCCTGTACATACATGTATATTGTATTATTGGTAAAATAGTCAACAGGTTGTTGAAATCTCCAAGATGCGCTGAACAGGGACAGAGGATTAAACTGTTTGGCATGAGCAAGGATGGTAGCTCATTGCAAACAGATGGGGATATTACAAAGAAAGTGTGACTAATGTGACACAGCAACACATGCCGGTCGAATTATTCCAACACACCTCCTCGAGCGGCATCAACTCTGCATCCACCTCCTGAAATCCAAACTCCTTAACATCCATCGCAAATCCCCGAGTCCTATGATGATCCAGTGTGTGGGGGGTAGATCCACTACAAGTTCTGTTGCATGCACATATCCAGGGTGTGATTGATAGAGTGGGATGGAAATCTTCCTGGCAAATGTGTGAAGAGATAACCGATACATCCTCCACAACTGATCCACATGAAAACAACCTCTGTCTCCTTCCACCATTCATGCCAGTAGGTACCGGTGAGTTTCAGGAGCTGAGTTGTAACAGCATGATCCAAGTTGGAAATGATGTTGACATGAAATTTTTGTTTGACCAAAAAGGGTCAAACCACGAAGGTTTTGTTCGACATGAAAAGTCAAACCACGTAATGAGAGTTGCAATGATATCAGGAATGAGCGGTAGATTCCACGAAGTGCAACGACACGAAAGATGCTGCATAGTGCAACGACACGTAAAGGGTGCTGGCGTAGGTTCAATGGTCCCTATCAGCGCGTGCGGTGGTTAACGGGAGCAACCCGTGATCTGTTTGTGTTGAAATCTCCAAGATGCGCTGAACAGGGACAGAGGATTAAACTGTTTGGCATGAGCAAGGATGGTAGCTCATTGCAAACAGATGGGGATATTACAAAGAAAGTGTGACTAATGTGACACAGCAACACATGCCGGTCGAATTATTCCAACACAGGTCTGAATTCAAGCTATTAGGGATGGAGTAGATGATTTGGACTGAGGGGGAGTGTTAAGGTTTTGATGTTCAGTCCAAATATCTCTTCCCTATCCCTGTCAACCAGGACCTTGTGGAGTGAGTTTGAATTCACCACTATGTTTTGCAATCATGTGACTCTGTGACCTCAGCTCTTTCCCAAGAGACTGAGGTATGAGTCAAAGCTTATTCCTACGTTTCATACAATTATTAACTATTAGTTTAGATCGTATTTCAGTAACTTAGCTACTTTCAATTTGAGCTCTTTTCCATGAGACTGATATTGTATTTCAGTCCTTTTATTCCAACAATTTAGACGCTACTTTTTCAGATACCAGACAAAATCCTCAAGTCGCCAGCATTGTTCCTTCTGAAAGAGAGTGTCTGAGAGTAGCATGATAACATTACTATTTGCGTCCGAGATTGGGGGCCGACGAGAGCGAAGGTTATAGGTTGGATCAGCAAGGGCAAAGGAACCGAGAAATAGTTGAAGATCAGTCACCACTAGCATGGACAAGATGATTGCGAGACTTACCCTTTAACGACAGAACAAGTCAAATGTAGTCAACCAGAAAGCAGCCAAGGGTCGACACAAAGAAGGGGTCTTAGAACAGGTTGAAGCCTTGCTTGCAGTTCATTGGGATACGAATGCTTACCCGATAGAAGCGCCTCGATAAGAGGAAAAGAAAATACATCGACGTGCCTATCTCAGACCGGAAGACTCACCATTCGACACTAGGAACACAGGCAAGATTAAAATAGAGTGATGCCCTAAAAGGATGCCTAGATGAGTAGTTGGTTGAAGGGTCTGCTCTAGAGTAGAGTACCTGAACCTAATAATTTTTTATTTAATGGAAGCGTATAAATTGGTATATGGAAGTCTAGCTCATGAACGTGGCAAAGTCTCTTGTGGTTGTCATGTTTTATTTTTGGCCTCGTGCTGAGATCTCTGATACCACCCAAGCGCTCCACCGCCAACGCCGAATTGAGCTTGATGGATGGGTGTGGTTTGAGGCTATACGATGATTGGTGCCGCCGCAAAAGCCGGAGGTTGCAACTTGATCCTCCCCTATCGGAGTGGAGGGTGGGTACGGAAAGCCGGATCGCACCCTCACAGTCGGAGCTAAATTAGGGTCAGGGTACTTCAGTTAATCAAGTATTGAGCGCAAACCAAAATAAAATAAAATAAATCAACCTCAGGCATCGGTAACAGAGGGAAGTGCGCCCTCCTTCCCTAAATGTATACTGCATGACTTCTGAGGTGACCAATGCAAAAGAAGTGAATGAAACACGTTTATACTCAAAGTGTAGCCGAGGACTCGGACTTCCCTTCTGGTAATGGAGTCTTTTCGCAGCACGATGTATTGTGTTTGTTTGGAACCTTGGGCCGCGCCCAAACACTGAATCGGGATTGACTGACATTGTTGTGGTTGGCTTAAAACAGAGTGGCTCAGCGATGATAGGCTCAGAGTTGCGGATCCGCAGGAAATACACCAGAAGTTGCTTAGGGCGCTTCACGGCACCTGATGACACAACAGGCCTCACCTGGAGGTGGTATCCACGCCAAGATGTCACAAATTCAAATGAGCTGCCAGCGCAAGCATCTGCTGTATTCAATGAGTGAGAGAAACTGTTCTGTGCCCACCGAGAGCACCGAGAGGTATCCAGCTGAGCATGCCAGAGGGCTGACGCTTCCCGATGGACGTCTACCTTGAAGCATCGCTGTACTCAGGCTCACTGTGCTCAATTTGTAGATGTGCCAGGCCTCGTGCGGCGTCGGGTTTCGCCGATGCTGGGTGCTGAGTCATAAGCTTCCATTCTATCTCGTGCCGGACCAGCCGCATCGCCTACCAATTCTCTATAAAGTCCTGACCACCGGTCCCCTTCTTCTTTCCCCATCCACCATCACCCCATCTCTCTTCGCCCCCATGCATCGCCCGTCTGCCTTGTTTCTTGTACTGTCAGCGCTGTCTCTACGTCGACCTTGCTTATGCCCACGTGACTCGAAGGTTGTTCAATGCCTTGCTCAATCTACTGATAACATCGTCCCTCTAGGAGTTTCTTCATTATTTTTTCATGCATCCATTTCTTTTTTTGTCTCTGTGTTCCGCTGGGATCGGTCTCACGCTTCTCTAGTCACATCTCTTATAAGCTGGTGGCGAGATATTCGAACATTAGGCCCTGGTTCTACATACTTGCGTCGTAAGTTTGTCAGTGTTCTCCCTTCTTCCTCCGTTCACCGATCATAATTAGATCTGTCATTGTTTAAGTGTGAGCCCCTTAAGATAGCTTGCACTGTTAGTCTGTCGTATTCTCCTGGACTGTGGGCTTGTTCTTCTCCCTTCATCCTTCACCTTCTCTGTGGCTTCTTCCTTTGTTTTCAATCCTTGTCACAGGCCTTTTCGTCACCGTTGTTTATTCTCACGTGAACTTTATGTTTTGATCCATCCATCCCCAACGCCGTTCTTCTGGGGGGCATTTCTTCCTTCTTTATCGTCCGCTCAGATGGCATCGGCTTGGCGGATGTCGGTTCGTGTCATCTGCAAGTTCGTGACAACACTAATTGTCGGAGGGTTGCGATTCGGCCACGAGGTTCTTTATTCGTTCTTGCTGTGTAATGTGTAAGTTTAGCAATTGCTCTCCTTGTCCTCCGCTCACAACCTTTTGGTATTAGTATCGTCCTCGTCACAGCCTGAGCCGGCAACAGACTTGTTTTCTTCTTCTCGATACTCTTCTTGGGGGTTCGACGAAACATTGTGCACATCGGCCAATGGTTGCACGGTCAGCTTGGCTTAGTCATCAACGCAATATTATTACCGACCGCCGGGATCATTCCAGGATCGCTGTCACTTCGCTTGGCCATCGCGGGAACATGCTGTTGAGCCGGCCTCCCGTTTAAGGGTCCCTCCGCCTTCGCTCGACCATTCAACGGGTCTGGCAGTTTACCTTCGATGCTATGTCCCTCGTGATTGCTCCAAGTTGGCTTAACCATCGCGGGAACGTCCTGTTCAGTCAGCCTCCCGTCTAAGGTTCCTGCTCGTCCATTCAACGGGTCGGTCCGTCTATCTTTAATGCTGTGTCCCTCTTGATTGCTCGAAGTTAGTTTAGCCTTTGCGGGAACGTCCTGTTCAGCCAGCCTCCCATCGAAGGTTCTCCCCGGCATCGCTCGACCACTCAACAGGTCGGGCCGTTATGCTGTATGTCCCTCTTCATGGCACGAAGTTAGCTTAGCCATAGCGGGAACCTCCTGTTCAGCCAGGCTCCCGTCTAAGGTTCACCCCGCGATCGCTCGACCACTCAACAGGTCGGGCCGTTGTGCTGTGTGTCCCTGTTCATTTCTCGAAGTTAGCTTGGCCATCGTGGGAACGTCCTGTTCAGCCAGCCTCCCTTCTAGGCTTCCCCCCGGCATCGCTCGACCACTCAACAGGTCGTGCCATTATGCTATGACCCTCTTCATTGCCTGAAGTTAGCTTAGCCATCGCAGGAACGTCCTGTTTAGCCAGCCTCTCGTCTGAGGTTTCCCCCGGCATCGCTCGACCATTCAACGGGTTGGGCCATCTACCTTTGATGTTGTGTCTCTCATCATTGCCCAAATTTAGCTTAGCCATTGTGGGAACATCCTGCTCAGTCAGCCTCCCGTCCAAGGTTCCCGCTCGACCATTCAACGGGTCGGGCCGTCTACCTTCGATGCTATGTCCCTCTTCATTACTGGAAGTTAGCTTAGCCACTGCGGGAACCTCTTGTTCAGCCAGCCTCCGGTCTAAGGTTCCCGCTCGATCATTCAACGGGTCGGGCCGTCTACCTTTGATGCTGCGTCCCTCATCATTGCTTGAAGGTAGCTGAGCCATCGCGTGAACATCCTGCTTAGCCAGCCTTTCGTCTAAGGTTCCGGCTCGACCCTCTACATTCGATGCTATGTCCCTCTTCATTGCTCGAAGTTAGCTTAGCCATTGCGGGAACCTCTTGTTCAGCCAGCCTCCGGTCTAAGGTTCCCGCTCGATCATTCAACGGGTCGGGCCGTCTACCTTCGATGCTATGTCCCTCTTCATTGCTCGAAGTTAGCTTAGCCATCACAGGATCGTCCCGTTGAGCCAGCCCCCTGTTTAAGGCTCCCGCTTGACCATTCAACGGGTCAGGCCGTCTATCTTGGAACCTGTGTCCCTCGTCATTGCTCGGGACGGCTCTTGGACCCACACCACCACCATCAGCCAAAATTCCCATGGTCCGGGATTACTCGAGCCTGGCTAACGTCGCTCTCACTTCCCTTGGCCATCGCGGGGACGTGCTGTTGAGCCAACCTCCCGTCTAAGGCCCCCACCGGCATCGCTCGACCATTAAACGGGTCGGGCCGTCTACCTTTGATGCTGTGTCCCTCTTCGTTGCTCGAAGTTAGCTTAGCCGTGGTCGGAACGTCCTGTTCAGACAACCTCCTGCCTAAGGTTCACCCCGGCATCGCCCGACCACCCAACAGGTCGGGCCGGCATGCTGTGTGTCCCATTTCTCGAAGTTAGCATAGCCATCGTGAGAACTTCCTGTTCAGCCAGTCTCCCATCTAAGGTTTCCCCCGGCATCGCTCGACCATTCAACGGTTTGGGCCGTCTACCTTTGATGCTGTGTCCCTCTTCATTGCTCAAAGTTAGCTTAGCCATCGCGGGAAAGTCCTGTTCAGCCAGCCTCCCGTCTAAGGTTCCCGCTCGACCATTCAACGGGTCGGGCGGTCTATCTTTGATCCTGTGTCCGTCTTCGTTGCTCGAAGTTAGCTTAGCCATCGTGGGAACGTCCTGTTCTGCCAGCCTCCCCTCTAAGGTTCCCGCTCGACCATTCAACAGGTTGGGAGGTCTATCTTTGATGCTGTGTCCCCCTTCATTGGTCGAAGTTAGCTTAGGTATTGCGGGAACGTCTTGTTCAGCTAGCCACCTGTTTAAGGTTCTCCCTGCCATCGCTCAACCACTCAACAGGTCGGGCCGGTTTCCTGTGTGTCCCTCTCCGAAGTAAGCTTAGCCATCCTGGGAACGTCCGGTTCAGCCAG